>JAUMHR010000069.1:12077301-12105714 GCA_032361145.1 Enteromius fasciolatus
TAACAAAAAATTGGCAGAATTTCAAAACTGGCATATTTATAAACGCATAAACAACAGAGAAGTGTGATTTATAGTCATTATAGTTGGACCGTTGATTTTCTAAATGTTCAATTAATTTGGTTTTGTGCACATGCCAGCCAGTAATTCACCGCACCAAACAATGTGTTCAGAAACCATGTTTATCCTCTTGGCAAGTGAACTTGTGTTTAATATTTGTATTACCTTGCATAGTTTTGTTCATGGTTATCAAGGATGAGGGCATGTCAAGAACCCTGTCTGTTTTGGCATCTGTCTAATCTAGCTGCTTCTACCAAGTAAAAGCTAAATTGATGCCAGAAAAACAGGCACAGACTTGGAAATCAACTTTTGAAGTATCGTTTCTCTTAAGCCTATTTATGTTGTTATTCAATTTTTATGCCCGTGACCCTTTCAGAACAGATATATGACCCACTGGTGGAAAAGCATTGCTAGCCTTTAAATCAGAATCAAATTTAAGGATGTAAACAAATGAGAATGAAAACAAACTTACACAAGAGCTGTTGGGCTCTGTATTCAACTTTGTGCATTTTAATCGTTGTGCATGTTCTGGCATACAATCTTTTGCAGGTATATTCATTTCTTTTGAATCACAAATCAATTGCTTGAAAAAAGTTGAAAATAAAAACCATGAGTGAAATGGTTCAAAACTCTTTTATTTTATTTATATTTTTTATAGTTTTTTTTTTATTTATTTTTTTTAATATTTTTATTGTTTTTTCTTTTCCAGACAAACACATTGATTTCTGGACCACAGTACAGGATGGAAACCTTTCACAAACATTTTTTATTATTATTATCATTATTATTTGAAAATACAAATATAAAATTATACTTTCCACATCTGAGATGTGAGAGACCCCCATCCACTTTAGTTTATTTTACAACAGGGCTTGAGCAAGCCATACAAGAAGACCTGAAAGATGCTTTCAGACGTCAGTCCGTTCAGTCAGTTCTCGCGGTAAAAAGTCCGTTAACGTTAAAAAATGGGCAAGTGTTAGGAATGGGCAAGGCAATCAGCGAGGCCATAGGAGAAAATGGGAGACTTGAGTGTCAAAAATAAGACCCTCCACCTAATTGACCGTACCGTCCCCATTGAGCTACACGTCCTCGTCAGGTTTACACGACACATTCTGCAGCTAAACTACTACTGGGCCTCCAGGTACATCTGCTGCAGCTCCTACACGACACATGATTCAACAACCAATGAAACGAACAGTGTGGACTAGCATCAGTTCACCTACGATGATGAGTCATGAGGCAGTTTCAACAATTTAACAAAGAGAGATATATACACTATACATATATATCTTGTATATGTACATTAGACATTACAGTGTAGAACGTTTTTATTAGTGGGATGATCGTTTTGGCCATTACCTAGCACTTGCCGCAAAATTCAAGTTTAAATGGATACGGTAGTTCACTCCCAAAATCACTCAACACCTTCCAGGTCATTTTCATTTTTTTTTTTTTTTTAAATCAACAATTTCCCAATGATTTAACTAGTCTAGCAAGATGTGTAACATTCATCCGCTGTAAACTGCTGTCCATGGAAAACAAAATGATAGCAACAGAGCCATGCTACCTTAAAGTCCAAGCTACAAGATCAAATTACGGGAAAAAAATGGGGTAAGCTAACGGATACGAATGAAAAAGACTGTTTAAAAGGGTTGCCAGCCTTCATTTTAATCAAGAGTCACAGCTGAAGGGAAATGTGCTTCATCTGCTGTCATCTAAAGACCTAAATGGCTGCTGGATACTCAACTTGTTCCAACGAAGAACAACGAACTGCACAGTGTTGCAGTTTAAAACCATGAAAACGCTGTGCACGGTTCATCCTGACAGCACCTTTAAATTTAGCTCAAACGTACTGAATAAAGTTAGTTAGACACCTTTCGTTAAAAGTTGTGCTGATCGTAACTCACTAGTAGCATAAAACTCTCCCTTGCGAAGGTGGCTCATGTTTGATATCCCTGAGAACAGATGTGATTCAGGAATACAGATTCAGAGTGACACTGGATTTACACTAAAGTCAAGCTAATTAGTGTGACATGCTGTCTGGTATCAAACGTAGATGCTGAATTAAAATGGAAAGCTGGCAATGCAATTAAAAAGTACAAAAACAATCATATTCTATGTCCCAGGTGACTCCGAACTAAAGTATGTATTAATCTAGGCATAAAAGAGAAATTAATTTTAAAAAGTAGCACGGTTGGCCACTGGGATATTTTTGAAGAGTATAAATATCAAAAACGTATGACAGTTTTATCCATATCTATAATGATTATGCTATATCATCATAGTTACTTTATTAGAACGTACTAAAAAAATATTTATGAATTTTTCATCTCTTCGTAATTATAGCTTGTGTCCCTCTTAAAAATAGAATGAAAGTAAAATGGGTTTTGCATATCTAGCGTTAGCATTTAAGGTAGTATGGCACACCCCTTTTAAAACATTCAAGGGTGGGGATCCAATTAATGCCTTGATTACAATTCTGTCGTACAGCAATTTCTTTCTCCTAGATTTAGTCAGTGAGAGCTTTGGTTAGTTGAAACCATGTGAGACCAGCAAAACAGTGGAACAAAAAGGAGAAAAAAGAAGAAGAAAGAAAAATTACTATGAAAGTAACGCTCAGCATTTTTTGTTTTTTTTGTCTTTAAATGATTATAAAGAGAAAGTTCTATCCTTACTGGTCCTACGATTGCTAATGAATACCTCTACATCTTAACATTAAGTACATAACACCTACGACTACTCACTAAAGAGAGAGTGAGATATAGAGAAAGGGCAAAACGACAAAAGGAGAATGAGAGGGGGAAATGTGAAAAATACCAACCAAGAAGTGTATAGACCACTACACTGGCATCAAGACAGCACTCTTTTACAAGGTAAAGTCATATTCCTGTTTTTTTTTTCTTTTTGGGTTTTTTTTGTTGCTTTTTTTGTTTGTTTTACACACATTACTAAAATACAATGATCAACATAAGATTACTGAATGAGGTGACAGGGAATGAAGAGAAACAATTGATAAATACAGTACATAATATCTGTATTATTGTCAGTTATATTTAGTATAATCATTAACATCCACAAAAATATTGATAAAAATCCATCCCTATTTAAATTCAAAACATGTTCGGGATAATTTTCGTACTTTTTTTTTTGTACGTTTGTCTTTTTTAAAACAGCTCAAACAGTTAGCACAAAGTTCTTCTCGTCTCATCTTTTTTTTTTTTTAATCATATTACTTTTATCACGTCTCCTTCTTGAGAAAGAATCCAGCATTCTGCCTCACCTGTTAGTTTAGTGAAATGAACAGAAAAAAAACAACAACCAAAAATTAAATACGAAAACATTTTCAACAAGATCGAATAACAGCATACATCAGTCAGTTCATATTGTAAATATCATTCATATTTCTAAATGCCATTTGTGTCTCATCAAATCCAGTCCCCACATATACAACAAATGTGTGTAGCAGCTACTGGTTTCAATCAGTTTCAGTGTTTCTGAGGAAATGAACTATTGCTACCAATAAACTCATCTGTCATCTCTGATATTCTAGAATAAAATCCCTGGAAAGAGATTATTTAAAAGTACAGTCTTCGAATCGATGCAAGACTCGAGATTCGTAAGTGTTATCCCGTGTGGAAAAAAAACCGAAACAAATGACTTCCACAGCGGTCCTTCACATGACCCACGTTTAGAGACTGTCAGTTCACATGTGCAAATAGAAAATGATAAATTCTCTCTCACAGTGCAATGATTTACTTAATTTCAAAACAACACTTTAATATCTTTTTCAATATCTGTCTCAGGCTAAAATAAATTAATTTGTAATCTCCTTTAAAGTAATTCTCACAGGACTGAGGTAATGGTACAAAAGATTGGTTTTTCCTAATCGTAGAGCAATTGAAATATTGCCTTTGTTATTCGAATCGTTCGGCGTAAAAATCTCGACACTGGATGGGAAAAAGAAGCTCACACCTGAACGCCAAACGAAAGGCTAACATGAAATGTCTCGATGGTTTGAAATGGGTGCTTTGGATTTTTTTTCTTCCTTTTGTTACAATGCTGATTTCTGTATACCTTGTCTTCGTAAGCTGTGCACATCTTAACGTTACTGTCTAAACCATATGCTGGTATGACACCTGCACAGTTGTAAAGCCGACGGTATTTACAAAGCGAGCTAACAGTGTTCGATTGAGTTTCGTCCGTACTGGGGTAAATCACGGCCTTTGTGCTACAGATGGACCTCGGTTACTGCATTGAGCCTCGAAGATATTGACATATTTCGGCTTGCGCACAATACAACCTCTATTGACACCATCACAAAAATATGGTTCTCTCTCAGAAACAGTTTGATGCAGTGAACAGAATAATATATACAGTTTCAGAATTCTTTTCTTTTTAAATCTTATTTCACAAAGTATTAAAAGGAAAGCTTTTTCTTTTCTTTTTTTGTTTTTTTTGTTTCATCGACAACAAAAATGACATTTATAAAAAAGGACTGTGAAAATATTGTAGTCCTCTTATTGCCCAAAATAGGTAATCATGGTTAACAAGACATCACAATAAACATAGAACAGAGCTACTAAGATTTTTTTTGAGTTACCCACTCATTGCGGTTTAGGCTTGAATTAAAAATGTCACCTTTTCAAGTGGAGTCATTTCAATCCGTTTTCTTGCTTGTATTTAACGTGATAGAACGAGGGCTGAGAAACAAAACTGCTATTGGAATATCACTACCTCAAAAAACAACAAAAAAAGTCATTTCATGTTTACATAATCGCTCTCATCATTCGATGAGAACATTCAAGAACAATGAAGAACATCTAGAAACTCAAACAACGTTGGTTGATTCAACGCGTACACAATAAAAGGTGACTAAAATGCTTCTAAAAAGGAAAAACAGTAAAGGAAAAAAGAATCAAATAAAATCCTAATTTAAGGTCAGGGCTACACTAGGATAAAATATTCATAAGCCAGGTTTTCAGTATAGTACAGCAGATTGTTTAGTTGTTTTTGTTTTTTTCTTCTTTCTGAGATGATTCTGACGTTTCGGGTTGTTCTTCGTGTGGCGCCATCTCAGCTTTAGATTCCCGTTCAGCGCTGTAGTGCTTGAAGTTTAATGGCCTTTACCTGTACACAGAACCAATTAGAAACTCCGGCCAGTCTTCCCCGGGCCTCCTGATAAACTCTGCTGAAACAAACAGAGAAGTTGCTCAAAATTCACACTTACTTTCAGTAAAATGGTGTGTGTGTGTGTGTGTGTGTGTGCTGCATCTGAGCCTCGCTGGTTTAAACACATTTGAAATGTCTTTCATTATCTTCTAATGAATCGTTTTAACTTCCTAAAATGATAGATTCGTATAAAACTACACCACTGTTCAAATATTCGGTGTCAGTAAGATTTTATGCAGTCATTTATTAAAAGTAACAATAAATATTGGAAAATAATCTTGCTAATGCTAACGTTCTATTCATTAAATAATCCTGAAAAACTGCATCAGTTTTAATATTAAACAAAATATTGTTACCTTGATATTAATGAAAATGATCATGTGACACTGAAGACTGGAGTAATGTAAATCCAGATTTGCCATTACAGGAATAATTTACATTAAAAAAAAAACTAAAAACATTTATTTTAAATCGTAATAATTCACAATATTACAGTTTTAACAGTATTAAGTACCTCTTTGTTTGAACAGTAGTTTGAATTGTGCATGTATGCATTTTTAGTTTCAAAACTAATATTTTTATGAGAAAACTAACTTAATTTTTAAGCTGTATTTGTTCTTTTATTTCTTTTTTTAATGGGTGAACTACAAACTTTCAGCTTCGAGTTTATAGATTCTGACTCGATTTTGTACAATACACATGAATTTTAAATACAATTTGCTTTAGTCAGTTTGTTTTTCTAATAAAAGCATAAACTGGCTTTGGAAGTACGTTGTGTTTGACAAACCGAAGCTTCCAATCCTTCACAGTAAATCTAGTTTAAACACAAACCATGCATTGATTCGGTCCGGCTGAAAGTTTGCTGTCGACAGCTTTAAATTGATGTAGAGATGTTCTATCGTCAGAATCACTCCACCGTCAGCATCTTTTCATTATAAGCTTCATTCGTTGGGGCTCAGATACAGAACACACTGGCACTTTAAAGTGACCGGATCTTATCCACATGGTGCTCAGACATCGACACGACACATATGTTAGTGTATCGAGCATGCAGAAACTCTTGGGATGTCCAACCAACCAGGAAATGACAAGTTAAGAACCTGTTCTGCAATATCTCTCCGCTGCTGTTGCTTTCTCTGACTGCTGACGTGTACTTCAATCAAACGTTTGGAGAATCCATACAGATGGAGCGATTCTACCCGCTCATTAAATCAATCATCCGTTTTGCCTCGAGGACAAAATGAGAAGCTCTTTAGGAAGATTACGGGCAACAAACCGCAGTCCGCAGGCCTCTTATCCAGACGACAGGTCACAGGTAAATGCCACAGAGCCACAGACACAGCCGTAATCGCACTTGATGCTTCACCGTAGGAGAGAAAAAAACAGTCTTGGTGCAAATATTAACTAAGTATAGGGGAGGGATTTCGACCGAATAAATGCGCATCCACTTAACCGCATTTGAATAAGCAAGTCGTCTCCGATTTAGCCGTATCTGGCATCTCAGCATATACTCGAAATCACCTTTAAGTCCTTAAGACCTAGCTATACAAGCGCAGTGATTACAGAAACAGCACCTTATCTGAAAAACCTGATGAATTACATCAGATGGCACCTAAGTCAACAGATTCTCAGCAAAGAGGGCTCGCTTCCAGGTGCGCACTAATCAAAGCCGCGACACCTGTGCATAATATCCAAATACAGCACTTCATAGAGACTATGAGTCGATGTCGAAATACAACTCTGGCAGTGAAAGAAAGCAACTGCGCAGTTTTGAGTAGACCCGCTCGCAGACATCATGCATGAAAGGAACAGTCGAATGACAGACAGGCAGGCGGAGGATAAAGGAGGAACTAGTGATAAAAAGTAAAGGGGGAAATGTGTAGCCGCCACACTCGCGGTGTTTGCGAAGCGGTAAACACTTTGGAAGGCTTTCAAAGGGCTTCAAAATGTGGAATCAATAATAAAATAGATTTTCAATGAGAGATAAGACTTCAGAAAACCAGGTTGTTGCATATGAAGTTTAAATTTCCTTGTCTGAGATGTTAAAGCCCTGTAAAAGCCTACGGTGCGGAGGAAAAATAAAAGCAGTACACTGATTCAACTTAAACTCAACTGAGATCAAAATGAGAGGGAATTAAAATGAATAGGCAGATGGAACAGGAAGACAGTAGTGAATAGATGAAGGCACAAATCAAAAAAATATATATATTTCATAAATGGTACAGGATATCTACCTCAAATGAGATGGCAACCAACCACCTGTTAGGTTTCAATGGTATCCATTTGTAAAAGCTGTCGCAATCAAAGGACCCTAAAAGTGTACAGTTAGTAATGGTGTCAGTATGCATTCTGAGTGAAAAGGCTAATATGTCTATACTCGCAGGTCATTTCAATCATCGCATGTGTTGCTAGCATGAATGGATGTTATATTAACTGTAAAGATCAGTCCACATCATTCCCTCGGTCTGATCTAGGTAAACAGCAGGGTAGAGCAAGACAACTGTAACACGCAGTAAATGTAATAGTTATGGACAATACACTTATTTAACACCTGAATGAAGTGTATTAAATATCAAACCGTACTGAAAAGATTTTGTGACCTTGCCACTTTTAAGGATGAAAAGACTGACCGAAACATTCCAATATATATATATATACTGTATATTACAATAGTACAGAAAATTATGCAAAAAGAATTATAATAAATTGTAATAATTTTTTGACTACTACTACTTCTAAAAAATTAATAAACTTTATAAAACATAACATACAAAAAAAACATTAGACTAACAATTAGGATAATTCACAATTACATTTTCTGTTACATCACACACTATGACCTTGACCATGAAAATGTGTACTTGTTTAATGTTATCCATCTTACTGTAATTGGGTATATTTAACAGAGGCTGGTAATCACAGATCTTTAACATCTGAACAAAGGAAAGAAGTGTTACATTTCTTCCTGCTCTCCCCATTGAAATCTTTTGTAAAATGTAAAGGATATGTACATTTCAAAGGAAAGTATGCTTTTCAACAAAGATCAACTAATTGCATATATTGTAATCATCTACATTCATGCCAACAATAACAACATTAATGAATTCATTTGAAATCACAATTCATGCAGCAAACATAAGCAAGAGACAAATGCTGTCAGAAATCACACAGAAGCCTCACTCTGAGCAGGAGAACTGTGAACTTCACCTGTGTCAGCTTTCAGTGTAAACACTAGCCAGATGTATCCACCTGTTTCCTAACCGGAGCCGGTAATTCCCTCGGCAGCTGATGTCTTTTCAATTATGAGAGGCACCTCTATCATTTGAAATCCTAAAGTTGCTCTACAATTAATCTTTATCTGACAATCTGGTCTTCATGTTCTATTTTCAGAAGAATAACAAATGCCTGGTATTTTAATGTGACCTGATATAAGAAGGAAGAGATCTTTTCAATCTACTGCCTTCTTTTCTTTCTTCCCTTGTATTCTGCTGTAACAATATGAAAAAAGACAACATGCACTGCACATTTGTGGTCTGCTCTCTCGATTTAATTTACGATACATCCCATGAATAATTTACTGGAATGCACTAAGAATCTCTCATTTTTCTGCCCAAAAATCCTCACGTCTCTTTCCAGGTTTGTTTTCACACGGATGCTTTCAAATGTAATTGTCTCCCCTTTCTGCTTCTAATCCCTATTAGCAGTGTTTACTGGAACGTTTGAAATATTATCACTCAGTGGGACATTTTTTATTAAGCCAACATATAGACATTACCAGAGTGATATTTAACATGTCTGTAATACATCTTCAGAAGGAATCGAGATTTGGGGATTTATACTTGGTTTGTAGAAGGTAATTTGTTAACGCTTTAACAATTTTAAATCCCCTTTTAATGTTTGAAAGGTGGCAGAGTAATGTCAGGTTAATGCACCCAGTTAAAAACAGGCTGATTGTTTAGCAGAAGTTTTTCGCCAGCGTCAAGGGGCATAAGAAAACGGTGGATACATTTATAGAAAGAAATCTTTTGTGAAAAATGCTTTTCAGTGTGTGAGGATGCTACTGAGGCTAACAGAAACAGCAGTTCATGTCAGACAGCTGAAGAAAAAAAGTCTTTCTTCCACTGTCAATCACTAGTGAGATGTTCTGAAGGTTTGAGGCCAACCTAAATTTGACTCTATTTAGGTTAGAAAAACTCCATCTGAAAGTCAAGCACAAGGTGACATTGTTATTCTGAAAATCCCGTTTAGATTTAATGAGTGCCCGGTCTGTTTTGCAAACTGTACTTAAGGGCAGAAGAGAGAAAAAGAGAGAGAAAGTAATTTGCTTTTCCTCACAAACAAAAGATTGAAAGCAGAATGAATCAGAGGTGTGCGCAGATAGGCAATAAACAGTGTCCTCACATACAAAGGCTCTTATTCATTTTTCCAGCAGATCTGGATGGCGGTTCAAAAAACGGCCGGAGCCGGTAATTCCCTCGGCAGCTTGTGATTTACTGCGGCCTCCCTCATCAACCCCCCTGCGAGTCGGCCCTGCTCCTTTTCTCTTCCGCCCAACTCCTGCTCAATCTCTCCTCTCCGTTAAAGGTTAAAAACGAATGCACGGAGGGAATAATGAATGCCTATGGCTTCAAAGGGCAAGACAACATATTCTTATGACAGGGTTTCTCATGAGTTGATTATCGCCTTATTGATTTACATATGCACTTTGTGTGGGGGACCTTTCAAAGGCTGCCTCTGGTATGCCCATCATCTGCTTCGAAAAATAAAAAAGCCATTGTGTGCGGGGAAACAAAATACCGGGTTGAAAATGAGAGAAGAACTAATTGTGAGATTTCTGTCCTCCGGGCTGGCACATGAACAAAAGCACACTGACACATCACACTGCTGCTGACAGCCGGTACAAGTTCACAGTTTGTTATCCTGAAGTTGACAGAGAGAGAGGAATGCAGAAATGTTAGCAATGCTAAAACCAACGCTATCTAACTTGAGCTATTTGCCAGGGCACCTGCTTTGCACTAATGAGACTGTGATTTCACATTTTTCAGCCTTCAATAGAGACGTTTTTATAGCTTTATTCCTGGTAATTAGTATGGGTAAAACATGCACATCTATCACACCTTTGGACCCATTTGAAACCTAAAACATCCGAGATGATTTATTTTGTACTTTTTTCCACATGTATCTGCTTCTTTTGATTTCACATAGCTGCACATCACACATTATTATGGTCCTATTAGTTGTGTTAGAATTATTTATTCCTTCAATACAAATTCTTTTTTTAAAATGTATCCGCCAATTCATTTATTAGCTAGATAACAGTGTGGAGGGAATTCATTAAAAAGATGCAACATTTTTGTGTAAATTATTTCAGTGCAAAAAAAAAAAGGTCTTTTTAAATGATTGTTATTCTTTTTGTACAAGCATGCCTCATTTCTATGCAAATTACAATGGATTCTATTTAAAAGGAATTGTATTTTGTATGGTGCATGGATCAAGTTAGGTATACAGTGGAAAAGAATTGTTTGTTTTACAAGAAAATACTAGTCAAAGTAAAAAAAAAAATCATTTCTGGGTGAAAAATGCTTCAATGACATTTTTCTGGAACTGCAAAGTGGTGAACTGTGCCATGCAAATTGTATTCTGCACATTTTGTGGGCGAATTGGCACTACTACACAATTATGTGAACTGAGAGCTAAAACAAATCTGACATTAATACGCTATAGTACTGATATAAATAGGATAAAAAGTTATTTTTAGTGAATTCCCTCTTGATGTTTAAACATATTCAATTTAAATGTCAACAATTCAGTCGACTAGGAATTTTATCAATCATCTGAACCAACTGCTCACTTTTAATCTCACAAATTATGGCAAAGAATATTCACTCTCTGAACACTACAATAGCAGCTACACCGGTCTAAAAGCACTACCTCAGGCAGGGTGGTAAATTGATTAGGTGGCACAGAACAGAGAAACGGTGATGGAGGTGAACAGGTTACTTACAGCAATGCTGTGTCCGAAGCCGGAGCCGGGCTGGGGACTAGCAGCGCTAATGTAGTTGCCCACTCCGGAGTCCTGGCTGGTGGGGCCGTACAGGTCAGCCACTGGCCCGGGACTGCTGGCTCCAGGAAAGGCTCCAGGCCGGGGTGGGTTGGTGCCTGCCGGAGAAGCGGCCGTGCCAAAAGTGATGTGAACAGGGCTGCTAGTCAGGACTGCTGGTGTGTAGTACGACTAACAAGCTTAGCACAAGCATGCACTATAAGCACAAAGCCTCATATTCTGAAAGGAAGTTGTGTGTGTATGTCTATACTGCCTGAGGTGTTTCAGTAACAGAGGCCTAATGTCTTCTTTATAGTTCATCCAAAAGGAATGAAATAAAAATAAAGAAGCTGGTCATCAATTCTCGCACATAAACATACACACACGCACATTGCATACACAACCTAGTCAGCTGTGCTTCAAGCTATTCATCATTCATGCAGATGAAAGTACACTTATGTGTGTCGAACGCATTTTGCCAACATTCAAATGACATGCATGCTACTCAGGTAGGTTTTAGGTGAGCTGGACTGCTGTGTGATGGAGAACTATGATTTATTATTTTTCTTTTTTACACCTCCGAGCATTTATAATGTTTAAAAGTGTGAGCGAGAATGAATCGCTTCCTTGCAGGTTCCTTTCATTATCATAACCTCACCTTCTCTCCGCTCTCATACACTCCCTTTCCCCAATCTCATATCAAGTACTCTACACCCATCCTCCTTCAAATTTGACTGCCGGTTCTCTAGTCCCTCTCTGAAAATTGCACTGGGGATTTTGCCACAACACCCCCTATCTAATCAACACCTGTCATTGAGAAAGTGGTCTCTCTCCTCCTCCTCATTTTTTTTTTTTTAAATATATACGGTGGTGATTATCTGGCAGTTAGCGTCAGGGGGTATCAGGCCTAGCAGCCGCCTGGAAACCAGTAAATTGCTGAGGGTGTCTTGGGTAAAACGCGTTGAAGACTGAATCATGGAGTTTCCTCTCCACTGCGAGCGTGACTCTACATTTGCTGAAGCTACATTTGAGTCTGAAAGCAGAAACTGTTGAAGATGAAGCCCAGGAGGTGGAATTAAATACTTTCCAAGCACAAATTGCAAGTAAAACTTGACTTTGGTGATGGTGAATAAATAAAATGTCGCTGGGTCATTTTGCTAAGAAAGTCAACATAAAATATACTATAAAACGATAGCTTAACCCTCACTGATGTAAGCAATTTTAATCAAAGATGTTGTGCTGCACATGTTTTATTCCAATAACTTTGTATGTGAAGTTTGTCAAAGTTTTAATAAAGTCTCCAAAACTAACATTCAACAACACAAAACAAAAATATGAGAAATTACGTGTTTCTGACAGATGCCCTTTCATAAAAACACAATCAAACACATTTCAAAGGACAAACAACTATTAGATGTTTATACAATTGTCAAAAGTTTGGAATTTTTTTATTAATAATAATAATAATAATAAATTAGCAAAATGTATAAATAAATATTTAAGTTGGATAAGATTTTCCAGCTCCTTAAATAAAATAATTCTAAACCAAAAAAGGCTAAGATTACGAACTAAAAATAAATAAAATATTAAAAAAGATAAATAAATAGTAATATTAAAGAAAATCATACATATTTATATCACATAAATAATACTGAAATAACAATAATTGTCAGATGTGTTTGTTTGCTGAAGTAAGAACCTCTGAACTTAAACACACATCCACAAAGCAGAAATACTGACAAATGTGCAAAAGGAGCAAGGAGGGGCCGGGGGGGATTTGTGGGTAAAATTACAATTAGACTAATTATATCAGAGCACTTGAGCCATGGCTGCTGTCAATTGCAGATGACCCCTCCATTTCATTGCTGTTGAGAGGCGAATTAAGGAAAATAAAAACAAATGCATGAATTAAATTAAATGAATGCTCTCAGAAACTTTGAGGCCCCTTGCTGTGCCACGCTCAATTTTTCTCCTACGCGCGGCCCTCTATGACACTTTCATTAATAAGTGAATATTAAATCAAGTTCCTCCACAGGCGGAGGCCTTCAGATCAGCGCCCATTGAAGGGGGTGTCTATTACTGCAGCAGCCTCCAAAAAACTCAGGAGGGTAAAAGATATCTGTGTGAATGGAATATTAGCCTGGAGGGCTCATGTAAGAGAGCAAATACGTTAGATAGGGGGCAATATGCCGCTGTGGGTAAACCAAACGAGGCAGACTCACACAATCCGTCTGCTTTTCACACAAATGAGAACACAGACAACAGGAGAGGTGAGCGGCTCTACAGTCAGAGCTCTCACTTCTAAATGTCAGCGTATCAAAATAGCGCCAGCTACTTCGAGGGATGATGGGAAAGCATGTATATCCACTGCTAGTGGAAGGGAAAATGGCTGTCGCTAGTGTACCACCTGTTTGCAGCTAGTCCACTACGACACAAAAAATTTGCAAGTTCAAATAACTACACCATAATAATGGGTAATGTGTTTAGTAGTAAGTATTTCTGTTTTGCCTTCAAGTCAAAATTTAAAAGCAAAAATAGCAAAATTATAAAATAAATAAAAACATTTTGCTCAGAATCAAGCTTAAAGAGAAAAATAATAAATAATATTAAAAATAAGATTATTTTGTAATATAATAATGTATCCTAAATTACACTGTTATTACTATTGTTTTAATTCAAGATATATTTTTGAAAAACAGCAACCAATTTTATTAGATTTTATTTTAGCATTACAATTTTCAGGTAAATTAATCTCAAGATTAAAAAAAATATATAAATAAATAAAAATACTGATTAAAATGGAACTGAGCAAGAACAGTATTAAAGCCTCAGGGCATCAGCTTGGTGTCAGACAAACAATGACATACTTCATAAGTTCTCCTAAGTGTTAACTTCCATGTTAAAATCATTCTTGGACTGATCTGGATCAAAGCTTACACACTCAATTCAGCCTTTCCCTTGTTACGAACAAAGGCTTCTAAAATAAGAGGGGGAAACCAGCACACTGTAAGTGACAGCCCTGGTTAGCATCACGTCCTGAGATATGACTGGCTTCGGTATCCCCAATGGACCAGCGCTAATAAGACATGTTGATTCGCTGTCTTTTATATCTCCAGAAGCCATCAATGGGGATGTGCTCATTAACAGATCAGGAAATTGTTTTTGTAGCTCAATACTGCTGTGAAACGAATTCTTACACATTACCAACTATGATGGATTTATTTCAAAAACTCCTATTGTGTGTGATTTGCCTAAGATCGTGCAATCATCTTAACGTTCATTTACAGACAGAAAAGAAAAGGGCTGCCAGAAGGACATATCTTGAAGGTTAAGTACAGTATATTGCTCACATGGTTGAAAGAAAATGTAGAGAATGTAATAATCGGCAACCACCAATACCGTCAACATTCCTTGGCATTCTCTAACCAGAAACAGTCTGGTTGCTGGCATGGATGCCTAATCCACACATGCCTCAATGTCTGCAAGACAGTTTATTAGTCATTATCATGGCTCTTGACGGCGCTAGTTTTCTTTTTTTCGCTAAGATGCGTGTTGTTTATTGCCAAGATCTCAATACTGCCTTCCTTTGAACTACAGGCTACTGAATATAAAGTGGAGCACTACTGTTTTAAAAAGGCCGAACGTCAGTTCAGTGGTGCAGTACCATGAAGCATTAAAAAAATATATATGCCAAGAGTTTGGAATAGCAAAATTCTTGCCTTTAAATGTGCTGTCAAAACAAGACGTTTTTTCATCCATGCTACACACTCGTCCCATTTTCACTCATTAGTTTATATAATTCTATATCCAGTAGCCACAAAAAAGTATTTGAGCGCTTTAGACCCATTTAAAATGCCTGAACTTATTTGCATAAGATAACAAAACAGCAAACCAAGGGGATTTTTTCTTGGGATTTCTAAGGAACTGTTTCCACTAACATTAGACAAACAGAAAGTACCCAAACACTCCTTCTATTCAAGTTTAATCTGGTGTTTTATCATTTAAAACTTTTTTAATGAAATATTATGCTTGAAAAGAGTGCTTGTATTCGTCTTTAGAATAAATGCCACTTGGTTTGTCATTTTGTATGTACTGCAATGATATTCATTCATTTTATTCAGTCATATTGACTCACGGCCCGTGTTGTTCCAAACCTGTATGACATATTTTTTCCCCATCAAAACACAAAAACATTTCTCGATATCTTTCTTTTGCATTCCACAGGTTTGGAATGACACGAGGGTGACTAAATTATGACAGAATTTCAATTTCCGGTGATCTATCCGTGTCTAAATAAGTGTCTAAATACATTTTGTAGCCACTGTATGTGTGAAGAAACAAAATGCATACAGAACAAAAAGCAAAGGGATGCATTAACAATACGTCTGAATATGCAAATGTGGCAACTAAGCGATACAATCAACTTCCAACAATTGGCTTGTCATTTTATACTCATGTACATGACGTCGGATGTTTGGATATCATTTATCACATGCCAGCAGGCTGACAGTTGAGTGTTATGGAGTCGATGGGTGTGCAATAAATATATACGTGTCTGAGTATGCACTGCAGGAGATATGAACTGGCAAGCATGAACGCATATG
Source organism: Enteromius fasciolatus (assembly GCA_032361145.1). Lineage (NCBI taxonomy): Eukaryota > Metazoa > Chordata > Actinopteri > Cypriniformes > Cyprinidae > Enteromius > Enteromius fasciolatus. Next base: position 12,093,172 of record JAUMHR010000069.1, read on the forward strand.
TCGTATCTCCCGGTTAATTGCACAGGGATTGTGACCGCAGCCAAATCACATATATCTCGACAGTACATACGCATTAGCGGCCACATATATATAGTAAACTCCCTCAAATCCACAGGCGAAATGACAATTCTACCACAATTCAACATGCAGCAAACTGCAAGGATGCACAAATCCCTCGCTTTCCCTTCTCATCTGTCCCCCCTTCTCTCTTTCTCTCTTGTTTTAATGAATGACAGGGTGATGAATAAACCGCATGAATCAAATCAATCATTGAATGAAGGAGAGGCGGGTACACACCTGGGCTCTTATACTGATCCGGGCTGGCCAGGTGCTGGAGAGGGGAGTTGCAGGCTGATGTGGCATGCTCGCTTTGCAGCAGCTGAGCCGCCTGGGGGCCCAGGGAGCCATAGTCCGCAAAGGAGAAGGGGGGCCCCCGTTGGTCGCTTGGCGAGGAATAGAAACCGTAATCGGGGAAGCCTGGGAGATACAGTACAGGGGAGGAGGAGGAAGGGAGGAGGAGGAGGGGTGGGACTCCATCATTGGGGGAAATAGGACTTTGCATAGTAATGTTATGAGGCAATGTTTAATATCTGACTTTACATGGTTGTACAATACAGTGTTTGTAAAGTCAATTTTTGTTAAGGCACATCTTGCTGTTTCCCCTCAGTGTGACACTGTGTGTGTGTGTGTGTGTGTGTGTATGTTACAATGTGTGGAGATCACCGCTTTACACTATAATACTATAAATACTGTGTGCTTGCGTCCCAGTTTGATGAACAACTTATTATGAAAAAATATTACATACAGTGGCCTTTCGAATAGTATGTTCACATTAAAGAAGTGTATGAAGGTCATTGCGTTAGACATAACAATATATATTAATTTCAAAATAAAAGGAAATTAAACATATTTTGAAATATTTATGAACATCAAAACATCAAGAAGGAACATCAAGACTTTTTGGATACTTTCTGGTAAAGTAATATGAAAGAAACAAACAAACAACAATAACCATAATTATATCAAATCATCATTTGACACTACTTCTTTTGATATTTCATATCTAAAGCAATTCAGATATTTAAAAGTGCGACTTCTAAATATTTTGGGGCCACTGTACACAAATTAATGTATAAAGAAAATGATATGCTAATACTCGAAATGTTGCTTGCAAACATAATTTGATGAAAAACAACTATTATATAACCAAACTCAAGTCTGTCACTGTGAAAAGCAGACAAATATGAGAAGATGTAACCTTGTAGCTGAGAAGACCTGAAAATGATCCATAGCTGGTGGGGTGTAATTAAGCTGACCCCGTCCTGCACTGCCTGCTGTTGTTACAGACGTGGAACTGTGAACTTGAGTGAGGGTGTTAAAGAGAGGGATGGAAAGAACTCACAGAACTCCGGTGTACCTGCGCTAACTGTTTATAAATAGTCAATATAGTCCCTCTGCTAGAGTTTTATATCAGCCCAGAGAGCGTCTCATTAGAGCAGCCTTGGTGAAGTACTACTTTCGATTCTTCTTCCTTTTCCTCTGCTTTAATTAGTTTCAGAGAGGATCTCAAATATACACAGCAGAACAAATGAGGTCTCTGCCAGCCTACATTTAAGAAGGGTTGAGGGAGTGATAAAGAAATATAAATAAAAGAAGAGAGAAAGGAAAGTTGATTCTCTCACAGGCTGTATCTGTGCTTCTCTGACCTTCTCCAATCACTCATTAATTATCCACCGCTAGTCTGCTGACTGCTCACCTCAGCCCAAACCTTGAGTCTGTTCTAATGGAAAAACAACAAAAGCTGCATTTTTGGTCACCAAACACATCTATTAAAGACCCAGAGATGTGATGACGTTGCTTATGCACTGCATGACCTAATGTACATGTACACCAGTGAACAAAAATATTTGAGTTTAAGTCACACTGGAAATATACTTTTTCACAACAACTCACTAATCCAAAGCAAGTCAGCCTTTAGTCTTGATACACTGTTGATACATTTAAATTAATTCTCTTAAACTCTTCCATCTTTATTAAACCCTCTAACTCTAGCAATCTCTATTCTAATTCTGTTAATAAAAAATGCCCTTTTAGACTTGCACTCTATTCGTTTACTATCCTTTAATAAAATTCCTTATTTTGTTTTTATTTAGTATACAATTAAAAAACGAAAGAAAAAAGAGGCCTAGATTGTTCTCTTCATTTTCTTGATCATCTATTCCGTCTGTTTTCTTTTTATTAGAATTATTGCTATGAGCACTATGTTAAGCTAAGATTTGTGTATCATTGCTCTTTTGCTGATTTTGATAGCTTCCATTATCTTCATTTGTTAGTCGCTTTGGATAAAAGCGTCTGCTAAATAACTAAATGTCATGTAAACTAATACATAAAACGTGAATATTTTGTTTAATTAGGCAGTGGTCAAATAATAATGTTTTCACTGCATAAACTGTTGAATATGACAAAAATTACAAACTGAAATCTCCTTATACAAACATATAAAGTATGAGGTGAGGTGCACCAATGCAACTTCCACAAGAATTGTGTCTTACACAAACTCTCACACCTGAACTCCTATTGACGACCTTTCAGAAAAGTCAAATCCCTACGACCATAGAAGGAGAAGCTGTCAGAAAAGACTGTCTTCCCAATCATTTTGTTATTAAACACTCAACAAGCACATACAGCTGAGGTGTTTACTGTCCGCGTATTATTGTATGTTTCCCAGGGGCTTTTCTAAGAAAAAGAATAGAATAAAATGCATGTTGCAAATTCCTGCTTTTGCATTCGGTTTCAGAGACTGCCAAAACAGACCGGAGAAAATCGTAGGCACAAGCACTGGAAAGATGCTTACGAACAGTAAACAGAAACGAGCATGAAAATCCCCGTCCTGCCACTACCTACACTCCCAAACGCAAATAAATCACAGATGCATCCCGACGTTCAAGCTCTCTCCCGCTAACTGCGCAAAAACGAAGGAAATGCCTGAGGTATGCTCAGAATCTTCAAGTGTTTCGGCTTCCCGGAGAGGAGGGGAAAGCCCACTCCAGCGCGCACATCTTTAATCATTTAAGGAAAGCAACCAAAAATGCACTTAGGCTGAATCCATTTTTGATGGGCCTCTCTAATAGATGGGCGTCCTTGAGGTTCAAAGGGAACTCTGGACGCGCCTCTTAATTAGACAAGCTGCCATCCCGTCCTGTTTCCCCTCATCCTCCTAATTAGATCTTTAACAACAAACAAATGAAGACCTTTTACAGGCGCGTGCGGCACGTCCTGCCTCTTTCCCGCCAAGAAGGGGGGGGGGGCGTCCTTTTTGTCTAGCGCTCCCTGGCCCCGCCGCGCACGACAATGGCTGGGTCCTGCCACAATCTGCATAAATATTCCACCTAATTTCCGTGGAGCGGGAACGGCGGGACGCAAAATACGACATTACCGCACGTACAACAAACACACCTGGTTTCTTTGTTTGCATTGACATCGAAAATTAGACCTGAAAAGCTGTTCGTTTTAATGTGGTGGCAGGAAAGGTCTTATCTAATAACGGCCTGCAGAAATTACGTTTATTATCCAGGTAGATCACGGCCAATGACAGTGCTATCTGAAGCAGAAACACGGAATAAAACGCAGTTAAAAAGTGCCCATTTACTGTCTATAGAGAAAGCCATCTGGCGGAATAGGGCTGCTTGATTACCTTCGTCGGCTAATTCTCTCTCTGAGCGCATGCAAATGATTCACTTTGACCAAGTGGAAGTGAGGGGGAAAAAAAAGTGGAGCTAAATTAAACACTGCCGTTTTTGAACATCAAAAGTTGCCACAATAATGGCTCCTCCGTGATGTTCCACGGTATTGTACGCTGCCAATCAGAGAGAGAATAGCACTCGGAATGCTTTATGCCTCTGTGAATAACTCTGGGATGAAGCGAGGACGCAGGGTGTGAGTTTTGAGTGCGTTTGTGTGTCCTTCCATTAATAGGCACTGCGCATACTTTCTTTAACTGCAACCCCACAGTCAAACTACACAAAGAGCTTAATATCTTCTCTTTTCCTTCCGCAAAAACAAATACCGGACTGTGTTGTGTACCACGGGTCTCTCCCCTTCACTCAGAGAGAAATCTAATTACTTCATAATGGCAGGTTTGGGGGGAGCGCGTACATCGTTGACAGGTGATAGATGCGTAAACTCACTTCCCCCGACTTGATGAATAGCGGTATAGAAACGTGAAGCTTTCGTTCGTGGTGGGCGTACGACAGCACCTCGTCTATTCATCACTCCGCCTCTGTGAGCCGCACGGAGGCCCGTGAACACACTCCGAGGTCATGTCTGAACAGCTGGGAGTAGGTCATCCAGATGTGCCTTTGTCTGGGCAACATCTGCACTGAGCCCGGACCCCCCAGTAAGGGGAGGGACAGGGGGGCGACGTGGGAGCGAGCTCAGAATGGATGCACTCTGGAAGGTTGTCAACCGCACCATTACGATGCCCATCTGGGTGCTTCAGAGCTGTTGCTGAGATGAAAGCACTGGTTGCTTTTTACCCCCCCCACCGACCGCTGCAGCTTTGTGCTATTATACATAATATCTGTCAGAGCAGCATCAAGAAACAGATACATAAATACATGAATACGTAAATAAGAGGCCCTTTTATCAGCTGTTTAATGAACAGAGAGCGGCAATTTGTCACCGCTACATGCATCAACACAGTGTCAGACAGTCTTTTTTCTAGTAGCATTAAAGCCAGGACTGCATCAGTCGACAGCGAGCGCAATATTAAGACAGTGGTCAATATAATAAGTTCATTAAAATCAATTAAGAGCTATTTTAAATTAATTATACAGTCGGTTTAACAGTCAGGGAGTCACAAGTAAGACCTTGACAGCAGTAACATATAAAGTGGCTCATTTCTGGTTAAGCATATCTCACATCAAACTGAGACTGAGAACAATGTCCTGAATTACTCCTTATTTGTCAAAATGGACAGTAACTGTGAATGCTAGCCCTCAGGATGGTACTGCAGTGCCTCAGGCAGTCATCTTTCCTCGTGCATGAACATCTACTTGGCTAACATGTTTTTGGGCAAATCATCCACAGGCCTGCTTGTATTGATCTGTAAGGCTGTAGGGAAAATACAGTGCTAAAGCACTAAATAGGAGTAAGATACATTGTGTTTTCAGTGCAGTTTTTTTTAGAAAAACACACTGTGACAGATATTATATGTCAACATCTGATGTTCACAGCATCATACTGCAGTACACCAACACAATAACAATATGCAAAAAATAAATTAATGAATTAAATTAAATTAAATCCACAGAATAAAATGCCTAAAACAAAAAAATAAAAAAACATATTTTTGTCGTCTAATCCATCGTTTTCTGCTTTATTTAATCTTAGGAGCAATTGCCATATCAATTAGACCACCTTTACAGAGGCCTTTTGGTAAAAAAAAAAAAAATAAAAAAAAAAAATATTAAATTGAGACGAGTTCTGTGTTCCACAGAGACACTGACACAAAATTCTGTTCGTCAAGCAGAAAAGTCTTAGTTAAACTAAAATGTGTTTGCATTGCAATCTTGCACTGTCTGTCGCTACTGAAGAAGGTGGGGGGGAGAAACCAAAAAGAAAAAAAAAAACCTCTTTCTCCTCTTGGATCAGGCTCAGTGCAGTCAGAACGGCTCACACCTGACCTGTCAGCAGTCTATTACCACAATTAGCCTGCTGATGTTAGCGAAATACTGCCATTTACAGAGTCTTTTCATGGGGGGACGATGGAAAAGCTGACATTTCGCAATGTGACTTTCAAACACTGTTAAAAAAAAAGCTCAAGGACTGCGGCCTGCCTTGGAAATAGCATTTCATACAATCATCTACTCCAGGCAGAAATGTCAGTCGCAGAGAGGGAATCCGTACACTCGAACAAAAACACAGACTGCCGTTCTATAAAAAGCACTGACCCTGCAATTCCATACTCGGAGACATTATGTTTTATCTCTCGGTCTCTCAATTTCTCTCCACTTGAATAAAGCCAGTAGCGCTCTTCCTCTCTAACACATCCTCTACCAAGGTGTCAATAAACTTGTCAAATGTGCCTCCGAATTAGAAACTTCCGAACGTCCACAATTAGCTACCTCATTTCCACCTATGTCATCTTTTAAGAATTACAATCGCTCTTTGCTGCCTCCACAAAGCATCACTCTTCATTCAGAGATGGTCTTTTCTAGTCATATTTTTGAGTAATTATCATTACAACACGTCCCTAGTAGCTGAAGGAGGCATAAATTGTCTACAGATAATGTTTTAACATTTAAGCTCACAAATCACACATAGGACAGATAAAAGAGATATATATTTTGTGACTAGCGCTCACACCATTGCGAATAGGTGGAGTGGAGAAGCGGACAGCTAGCCGCAAGATGGTGAAAACATACATCTATCTTCATCAGGAGCGTGACAGACAAGTATGAAGTGCGTTTCATATTTGCAGCATGGGCGGCTGGCACCATAGGGACGGCCTGGCCTAGATTGCACCTGCGGACACCACAGCGAACGAGGCAGACACAGCTGCAGTCCGGGGCCTGTCTGTCAGGATACGGCGGCTAATGGAGAGTGACACAGGTTTTCTGTGCCGCCCGCTTCTCTAACTCACACACAAGCGCACACACGGCATACTTTCACCTCTCTGTAGAAGGAAAGAAGAACAGATGGAGGGAGGGAAAGGGATGGCAGAGCCTGAAAGAAATTGGAGGGACAAGTCTCGCCCCAGGGACACCGGTGGCCCTTTGTCCCCGGCCCAGGTGAGCCGAGGTGCTGAGGTTGTCAGGTCTCCAGTGCTAGGATGTGCTTTTGCGAGATGTGCAGTGTCAGATAACTTCTGAATCTCCTGTGAGTCATCTCTCTCCGTTTGCCAAAGAGCTAAGAGGAAGTGGGGCGGCACTGCCAGAATGTCATTCTATAAACACCCGGTTCATTCTGACACATGCTGCAGGAGATCTCAATAAGTCAGATATTGTTTTACACACCTCCTCCTCCACCTCTTCAAGCTGAAGGGGTATAAATGAGAAAAAGTACTTTCGATCCAAAACATGTAAAAAGCACTTTTTTTTTAAATTCGACATCAGAAGACAATAGACATAATGCATTCCTTCCAAATACAAGTTAATAGACATGACCACCTACTCAAGTCTAGATCTACAGTTTCTACCAGAACCACTAGAGAGGCATGCAGTCAGACACATATAAAAACAGAAGCACAGAGGAATGGCAAAGAATGAGAAAAGGGCTGGAATAAAAAGGCGAGAACAAAAAGTATACTTAAGGTGGGCGGAATAAAGAATGAAGTATTGACAAGTGTTAAAGGATTAGCTTATTCATTACGACACTTCTTCATCATTTACTCACCCTCGTGTTGTTCCAAGACTGTGAATAAGGACTGAAGAGTTTACGCTTTAAAAAAGGATGGAAAAGCACCATAAAACGATTAAAACAAATTTGATTTGACTAGACCAACATTTAATTTAAATATGATTTGTTCACAAAACTAAGGTTATTATTGTTAACTAAAACTAAAAAAAGCATTTTTCTTAATTGAAACAAAGCTTAAATAAAAAAATAATCACAATTTCACAGACAAGGCTAAAGCTAGTCCCAGACTAAATTGCATGTTTGAGCTGTCTCAGATGAAAAAATCTTGCGCTGACATATCTTAAAACATGTCCGTGTTATTGTTCTGTGTTAAGATGCACACTTGTAATATTTTCTTATAAGGCATTTTTGTAAAATCTGCTTAAATATCATACCTCCGGTTTCACAGACAAGGCTTAAGCTAGTCTCAGACTAAATCGCATGTTTGAGCTGTCTCAGATGAAAATATCTTGCTCTTAAGGCATTTTTGTAAAAGTTGCTTAAATATCTTAATTTAACTAATGCCTAGTCCTGGCTTAAGCTAAGCCCTGTTTGAGAAACTGGGCCTTAAAGCTTCATTTAAGCTTTTTATCTTAGAAATAAAAAGTAAAACAACAAAAAAAAAAAATGTGAAATCAAAATATTTTGATATTTATTATAAATATTTTACATATACTTTTGTTTTTGTTTTTTAACTATGCATCACTTTTACGATACGTTTATGGAGCTTTTAGATTCCCATACACTGTAACTGCATAAACAAAAAGTGAATTTCGCCTTTATGTATCCATCTCAAACAAGAAGGCCATACAGATTTTAAATAACATGAGGGTGAGAAAATAATAGAATCTTTTCATGAACTATCCCTTCAAGCACTGTTAGTTGCACTATATGATAGAGAGATATAAAAAAGGAAAATGGTATAAAAAAATATATACATATAATGTAACCCAAAATAAAGAATACAGAAATGAGAGGAAAGAATAAGACTGAAAGAGAAAGAAGAAGGGAAGGGGGAAGTACAGGAGCAGGGACAAACCTTCCGCTGGAGTGTGACCAGAGGACAGTGTGGAGAGAGGAAGTCAACTGGTGCTGTCTCTGACTTACACACTGGCTTTCAGGAGGATCGAACCAAACAAGAGAGAAACAACAGACACATGACCATCGGCCCAGCGTCCTACTGTATACCAACACATCAACAGGGTTGATCGTTGATATAAAAATGAAAAGTTAGCATGTCGTTTTCATTTGCTAGATGAAATCTGGTGTGCAGATACATGCCATTTCATGAGCTTCTGCAGAATGTTCTGGCTTTATAAAACATGCTGTAATATCTTGACTAAGTGAATTTATGTGCATTTAACAAATGGCAATCAGTTTAAAACGCTAAACCAATCTGAAAAGTAGCTCATAATAAACTAACATGTTTCCAGACCATAAAATAAATATCTGCTGATCTGTCCTTGTTAACTGAAGCATAATGATCAATTGCTACCAAGTGATGATCTGTTTCATGGGCCAAACTGAAACAGAGAGGCCCGTTCAGTAACCAACGAAAACTATTCAAATTACACACACCATTAGCCTAGCTAAAGTATGTCTCATTCATTTTATTACCTTACTGCCAATAAATAATTATAAAAAGAAGCTACACTGGATGACTCAGATCTAGTGGAGTATCAGGCTTTAAATCAGGGGTTCTCAATCTTTAGGTCACAACCCTTTTTTAATCGTTTCAAGATTTTTAAGATTGCAATTCACCCTCATAACAGACTTCAAGTTACACATTGAATCCAAATGCATCATTTTTTGTTTTCAAAGATAACTATTTCACTCTTGCTTCTTTACAGGTCTAATGTACATATTTGGAGTCATAATACATGCTGTGTCTTGTATTAGCTCTTTTGAACCTTTTAAAAATTGTGGAAAACATATTTTACAGTTCCCACAAACATTAAGTAGCACAACTGTTTTCAACATTGATAATAATAAAAAAATGCTACTTAAGCAGCAAATTAGCATATTGTAATGACTGCTTCAAGATCATGTGAGACTGAAAATTCAGCATTTCATCACAGGTCTAAAATACATTTTAAATGATATATTATCTTATGTTTACAGAATTGTGACCCCTGTTTTTGCATCAAGAAGGTAGAGGAAGGGCAACAGCCCTCGGGTGACCGGCAGAGATTATGTAGTGATGAAGATAATCTGCAAAAGCCGTCTGTGACGTCACCATTTCACCAGAGTACCCCACAGAATGTAATGCAACAGCTCGTCTGTCAGAGCGGAGCCTATGACTTTCACCGTACCCTTGCCGGCAGGTTTGCGCAGGAGTTAACTGACAGACAGTCGGCACGCAAACACATCTCATCCTCCGCCTAGCAGCAAATGTATGCACAGCAGGGGTGTATAAATTGTGCTGCGCAATAGAGATCAGTTGGGTAATAGATGATAAGGTTCTCGGAAAAGGTCATCCTTAAATGTCAGTGCTCTGTCTCAATGGCTTTCTTACTTCTGTCACAACGCAACCATGGAGCGACTCCATCAGTCACAAAAGAGTGCAACTGCGCCATCAGCTTAAGATGCTAGCCATGGGGGGTGGGAGGGTGTTAAAATAACTACGCTGGCCTAATAAACTTGGTCCAGTGGGCCAAGACCTTACCTAATCACATTCCTCTCCAAAACACACAGTACAACCCAAGCTTTCAATGTTCAAATGAAAAATCAAGCTCACTGGATCTGAATGTCACAATGCCAGCCTTGAGTATGACTTCTTCGAGCTGACAACTATGACCACGAGCTGTTTAAAAGTCTGGAGACGTCATCGCCTGAGAGTCATTTCTCATGTAGCTCTCGTTTTAAACTCAGAGGCTGCTCCAAACAAGCCTGGCGTAATTCGCACACATTAAACAGCAACGAGATGCAGAGAGCTGGTATTTTTTTCAGGCTAAGTTGGTTTCTTTAGCCGAGTGCTAATCAGAATCAAACACGTCTGATTGGGTGGAGAGGCATGACTGATTGGCTCACGCTCTGTCGACTGCGTTCCTTCAAACCGTGCGCCGAGCCACTTTTACGCCTGTCTGCCAATTACACAGGGGTGGATAGCTGTCTGCCAGAGAGCAAGTGTCAATGGAGCGAACTTGAGTCAAAATATGCAGTAAAAGTATGCGCGTGAGCGAAAAACTGTATGTTTGGTTTATTTTTTACGTGCTTGGACAACATATCAGTGTGGATGTGTGTAAATAAACTCTGCACTTGCTACGGCATCGCTTTCTGATGGCCAATTAGCCAAGGCCATCATTTCCCATTGTGCTAAAGGCCATACGCCAGCGAGAAGGCCGAGGGCTGTTCCTCCCTGCTGTTTATTTATTTAAGTATCCTTGTGTCTTACAGACAAAGTCAGATTGATAGATTAAGCTATCCAGCCTCCGGATCAATAACCACGGCGAAACGAGGGAGCGACTGGGAACTTTTAATGTGCACACTCTGTGTTTTCTAGTCAAAGGCGAACTGAGTTTGTCCGAATGACAGAGGAAGGCTGAGAGCGCAGACGATTAAATGTGAAAACTGACAAACCAAGAGAAATGAAAAGGCTCATTCGTGTAAGTCCATGTGTAATGTGTTTTGTGTGTGGGAGGGGTAGGGGTGGGGGTGGTTAGTTAAACAAATACAGCAGCTACAGTAAAGTACAAATGGCTGTGCGAGCGGAAGCTGGCCCCTGCCCTCTAAACTGTTACCAGTTCCACCGACAAAAATCCTGACATTAACTAAATTAAGAAAACGGGGGAAAAGCTGGTCTCGGACCATCAGCTAGTGGGGCGACTTCTGCCAGTGCCATAAATCACATCTACAACAGGAAAGGAGGGGAAGCAGGCTGGAGCCTTGAGTCCTGTCCTTTCCTTCTACCTACAGACTGTGTGTATGTGTGAGTGTGTGAGAGAGAACAGAGGCGGCTAGAGTTAAGAGCAGCATGGAGAGAGCAGCAGTCACACAGATCTACGGCCAGAGCGTTTACCTGGCGCTGTGCTCTGAGGGTATGCTGCGTAGCCGCCTCTTCCACGGGCCCCCCTACCTGAGCCACGCGCTGCCGCCACTGCTGCCGCCGCCGCTACTGGACCGTACGCTGTTGCCGGGAAGCCTGTGCGGGGGAGGTGGGGTCGGGGTTGGGATGGGATTGAGGAAAGAGTAGAGGAAAGTGGAGGAGGAGACGAGCAAAGAGGGAATGAGGATAACGGGATGGAAATGGGAGGAGAGGAACAGGGTAGAAAAAGGGAGTAGTAAAAGAATAGAGGAGAAGAGAGTAAAAAATAAAGGGAAAATAGTGTATGATGAGGAATAGTGAGAATAAAACAAGAACGGGTGGAATAGGAAAGTGGCGTAAAAGGAAACAGGAATTAGAGGTGACAAAACAGGTGGAAAAAAGGAGAGGAACGGGGAAAATAGGGAACGGGGAGGAAAAAGGAAGCAGAGAAGGGGGGAAGAAAAGGTGGAAAGGAGAGAAAACGGGCAGGGAATAAAAATAGGGAATAAGGTGGAAAATGGGCATTAGTAAAAGATGAAAGGAGAGGACAGAACAGAGAACATGTGGAAGTGTGAAGATATGATAGGAGACGATAACAAAAAGAAGGAAATAGAGCAGAAAACAAAAAGGTAGGCACAGACACAAAGTGGACAGAAGAAGAGGAAAGAGAAGGAACAGGGTGGAAATGGGGAGTAGTGAAGGGAGGAGAGGAGAGGGAAAAATGAGAGGAGAGGATAAATTAGAAAAAAAAGCAGGATCAAGCTACCTCACAACATTACTGACTCATTAAGTTGCTGCAGTGTGTGCAGGTTCTGCAGGCTGCTGTAATGCACTGTGTACTGTGGGCGTCTTCAGAGTGCGGAGGAGACTGCAGTGGCCCTAATGCACTCTGGGTATTTCTGCATGGATGACCACACTACTCCTTAGCTTATCTGTTTGGAGCACACAGTGGGAGGGCCACGGCCAAGCATCAGACTTTCAGATATGCTACTGAGCCTGTGCGGTCAAGTTACTGTGACAAACTAATTAGATTTCGGCTATCATGTGGAATGTAAAGGGACTAGAATGCTTTAATGGTGGAAATATAACACTGCAGTACACAGTTCTTCAATGGCCTACCA
>JAUMHR010000069.1:12110956-12123612 GCA_032361145.1 Enteromius fasciolatus
AATTATAACATGGCATCTTATATAGAGGAAAGTTTGCAAGAAAACATGTATATTAATGATTATTTTTCATATCTTTGCACTCTTTGGTTCACTCCTGAACAAAGGTTAAATACACAAGCAATGTTTTCATTGATCTGAGAAGCACATTAAAAGGAAAAACACTGGCCACAGGGAGCATCACATACAAGGTGTGAAGCTGTGTCTGACTAATAGTGCATCTTATAGAGCAATTTCTGAAGGCAGAAGGCATGACCAGATTTCTCTAGTACATCCATCATCTCAGGCCTGTATAAAATAGGCCAGGAGGGCTTTCTGAATAGCATCACAAAACAGCGGTACGGCTGGGTACCATACATCACAAAAGATGTCAAATCACTTGAAATCAGCAAAGGATGTATAACAAAAGCAAAGTGCGTTATCTACCACACAAGCTAGGCTAGTTAGAAAAATTTCGCATCATACCTGGTTTACATATTACGCTTAATCTACACAAAGCACAGCGCTCTGAGTGGGAAAATGGGGGATGGAGGGGTTTGAGGAAGACAAATTTAACTGTACTCAGGGGAGGAAGCTGAGCCAGGGGAGGCAGTTCAGAGAAGACGCCACTTTACACGAGGCAATAAAACCTACAACCACTCAAAAGAAAGACATTTTTCAAAGCGGTAATGAGCGGCAAAGAAAAATACATATCAGTTCTGGTGCGCAGAACAAATAGAGTAAAAGAACAGGTTGACACCACTGCATAAATATTGCCGGTAAGGCTTTAGCTAAGAAAACGCAAGTTACCACCTAAGAATACAACAGGGAACGTATAGGGCAGAGTCACCGCTCTGAATGTCGTATTGATGTATGTCCAGTGAGGAAACCAGCCCATTAGTTAAATACAGCAATGTGTAATGCCATGTGCTCGGCAAACAGGATCTTAATTCAGGATCTAAAGTTCAACTCCAGACGAGAAAGGGAGATCAAAAGGGTGAACAACGCACGAACGCTGAACTTTGTCACTCTGCTGAAGATCACGACATCTGGGATTTGAAAGATCCGGATCTGGTCGGCCTGCTAATGTCAGAACCTGCCGAGACATCAGCGAGACCTCATACGGCTAGAGCAAACCGGCCTGCCTCCCCCGCGGTTTCCCGGCCCCCTGGATTCAGGTCCAATCACAGCCATCAGCATGAGCACATATAATGAGACTGCAGCCCAGGGACAGGTCTCCTCTACTGGCTGCCTGACGCCCTACTTTGCAGTCTGCCGCCACCTTGATGAGGGCAATTACTGGCCAGACAAATACTATATCTCTGGTAGAGGGGCACAGGGATTAATCCAGCAGGGGCAGGCAAAGTCACCCTCTCATCAGGCCAGACTCTTTAAAAAGCTCATATGAGGACACCGGGCGTCTCATTGATGAAGTGTGAAAGAGGGGGCTGATCTTTGGATGTGGGATAGAGCTGATGCTAATCTAATTGTGTAGTAATGTACATCTAATCATATACATTTTTAAGGCTGTGCTGCAGATTTCAGAATTCACTAGAGCTCATAAGGTAGCATAAGAGCACTGCTCAAGTGCAAAAAAATGATCTGGCCAGAGGAATGTGAGACAGCTAGAAGTGGCCCCAGCTGACATGTCAGAAAGTGGCTATTAGCTGAAGCAGGCAAGCCAAGAACTGCATCATTGCTGACAATTAGATTTTGAATTATTCTTTCATTCTTCAGATATTTTAAAAATGTCATTTAAATCTTTTAAAAAGTTTATAAAAATGATCTAGAAAGCAAAGTTTGACTGTTGTTTCCTGCAAATAACTAAATCAAAACAAAGTATATAAAAATAAATAATAATAACTTAAATGACATTACATATCCAAAATAAAAACACACAAAACCATACAATTAAACACAAATATATATAAACAATAAATAAAAAGAAACTCACTGTGTAAAGCAGGATTTTAGACAGCCAAGAAATAGAAACCAAGCAAACTACAAAATGCTGCTCATCACTTGACAGATGAAGTCACCGGATCTGTGAATCTGCATCTGTAGCTTGATCATTCATAATCTCTTAATTAACCATGTCAAACAATAAGCTACAGGACACCGAGTAGTGAAATATCCTGTCCACAGTGAAATCTGACCGGTTCCCTCTTCACTTAACTGTATATTAAACATCAAATATGCTGTGATTGCGCTGTCATGTGACATTTTGCAGCGCTTCCCTAAAGGCGAAAGAAGCTGCTCCATTCAGAGCAGTGTCTGAGTTGCGGATCTGATACAAGCTGATAATTAAACCCGTACTGGTTAAACCGCCTCTGCAGTGCAGAGCGGGATATGACAGGGATTCAGCCTGACTGTAGGGAACAGCAGATGAGTCATCATCGTGATTACCGCAGGCAGGGCGCATGAGACAGGCTGTCTAATCTATCGCTACGAGACGACCTCCAAAATGACCTCTGCCATGGCGCACTCCGTAAACACGCGCAACATCTGCCCGCCGCAGCCCACGTCAGTCAAGAATTAGTCCTAAATGAAGCGGCGGGATATGTTTTTAAGAAGCGTGCGTGTGTCCGGCTCAGCGGTCCCCGTTTTGAGCATGTAACGTGGTGAATGTGTTTGCCTCGTGCCTACTGAGTTAATAAGCAGTCTTTTCAATTAGAGCTAATTTGGGTGAAGAGCTGAATGGGGTAGCGCAGCTGCAGGAGACTTCACTGTTGCCTATTCATCTGCTCTCTCTCTCTCTTTTTCTCCTCTTTTTATGATCCTCTCCTCACAATGGGTCAAAGAGAAGAAATTGTGCTGCTTTCCTTAAGTCTGCAGGTGCTGCCAAGCTCAGCAGCAGGAGCTATCATACCTTCCCTCCGCAAGTGCCACTCGCGCCTTCTTTCTGTCATCTCCCAATTTCCTCTCCTTCTCGGTCTCCCTCGCCTCCCACACAAAGAGTGTCTCTGGTCAGCCAAAGCGGCATCTTTATTTGTTTGTTTGCACTTCAATATCCTGCGAGGCCGGTCGTGTTATCTGTACGACAGGGCCAGCAGAGGGCTGCGCCGGGGAGAATGGAGAGGGGCCCTGTGCCTGACAGCCTCTGTGTTTGCATAACTGATTGGGCCCTAATCAAAAGTGAAGCATCAATTCCAGCTCTCCCTGTTCTTCCTCTTGAGGAGAACAGAAGGATAAATGGACGAATGAGAGCTAAAGGATGGTGTTCTAACACGCTGTTCGTTCCGTCTGGGCCGAGAGGGGCGACGACCTTGACGTTGAAACATCTTTCAGCTTTCATCAGCACCGACCGCGTCAAGAAATGCCAGAAATGGCGGCGGAACGGAGATGAGGAGAGATGATTCGCCACTTGGAAAACCAAAAGAGGTCGGCGCCCAACCTGGGGCGAGATCAAAAGGAGGAAATAAACAACAACAACAGGGTCGCGCTGTAAAATTATCTTTCGTAAGACCACCTCTACTTGCGCTCCTCTGAATCAATGCAGCCTTAATCTACAGACTTATGCCAAAATGAGAAGATCTTCTCTCACAGCTTGAGGAAAGCCCGATGGATCCACAGGCTTGCTTGAGAGACACCGAGCTTTAGATGTGTTTCAGGTGGATTTGCAGCCTCTAAAACACTCTTCTCAGTCTCATAAAAATGAGAAGAACAATGCATGTGAGTGTGTGTCCTGGCGAAGGGGGAGATAACGGTGAAGGTGGCCTGATCCTGTCAGCTGTTTCTTATCTTATCTACCAGAGGACATGTTAGTATGAATGACAATAGCAGCAACACTTGCTCAGATACATAGCACCATTGGTTTTGTTTAGCCTGCATGCCTTAAATCCATCCGTGATCAAAACTGTTCCCTGAGGAGGACTAGAAAGGTACAAACACTGTATATCGATTATAAGCACATACTGTAGCATAACACGGCTTTTTGCCATTGATAAACAATTCATAGTTCTTGTTTCATTAAAAATCTACACGGAAATTTGCATACATGCACAGACTCGGAGAAAACACACACGTGCCATCCCCTGCGACCTGCTACAAATCCAGTCACCGGTGCGGATTACAAGAAGTGCCTTGGAAAAAAAAATTACCTTCTCTTTTCAACAGTCAATTTTTAACCTTCACTGCAGCCGAGCTTATAGTAAATCCCAGGTGCTACGAGCAGTCTGGAAAAAAAGCTTTTTCACCCTATATGTTCAACACCAAGGTCATTGACAACATGTGAAATGGAAGAGCGAGGGGACCCTTTTGGAGTGGCACCGGGCAGATCATTTTACAAGAAAAGCCAGGGGATTAAACGAGCGGAGAAAAAAGGCCCTTTTTGCACTAGAACTGCGGTTTAAGTCGAGCGGTTTGCAGCCTATTTTCCAGTGAGTCATATGCCAGCAAGACCTTCAGCTCTATATCCAGGGTCAATATCACTAAAAATACGCATTCGATACACTCGATTGCTTTTCAGCTAGCGTTATGAGGCTTTTGGCATAGGCGGCCCTGCATGTGTTTATTCGTCCGGTTATTTTTAACGTCAGGTGGGAGTTTAGCGTTTAGATATAGGCCTACACATATATTTCTGAGGTGACTTGCTACTTTGTTAGGCTCAGAACTGTTGCAAACATGGCGCTGGGCTAAGACTTCTTGCCGAAGAGAGAGAGCCCACAATGATGTTTTAATCCCCCTAACCGGGCTTAGTCACAGCAGCTCTTCCTCTAGCGCCTGCCAATTTACACTTCCTCATTATCTATTACTCTCGTTCCCTCACCCCCACCCGGCTTCGTTTATTTATCTAAGTCGCCACTGGAATATTCCGGCTGCTCTCAACGGTTAGTTTGGGACGCCTGTACGGATTGTTTGAGGTTTATTTGCGCGCTGCCATCAAAGGGGAAGACAGCTAAGTGTTCTCGATGCGACAAACAGCCACCTTTACGCTTAACAGCCATGTCAACAGAAGAATTTCATCGCCAGTGAGGGCCTCTGAGCGACTGACAAACATGAAAAATGTATGCACATAAATAAGGTTGCAACCCCTCTTGAAGATACTCTGATTGCACGGAGATGAGGGAGGCTATATACACATCTACATAAGTACAACTGCATGAGCACAATGGCATTTTAAAATTGTCAAGAGCTGTTTATGTAGAACATATTCATATGTACTGTAGTTCCTATAATTCTAGAATTATCCCATGCATAATTTTTACATTAATGCTTCTACGTGGACTAGTGCGGTGCTTGCTGAAAAAATTGGATGGATGTGTCCACCCACTAAATCAGGTCTGCCTAAAAGTAATATATTTATAATAATATTTATAATATATTTACTTTTAGGCAGACCTGATTTAGAGGGTGGAAAAATGATCAGAAATATTTTTAAAATATTAACTACTTTTTTTTGAACTATTAACTACAATCTTTCCCTTAATAAATTCTTAATTTGATGATTACTACAGTTAGTAAGACAGATGGTATTGGGTAGGATTAACAGTATAGAATAAGGTCATGTAGAACAAGGTATTAATATGTGCACTAATTAATGGCTAATATTCTACTAATATGCATGCTAATAGGTGTAACCGTAAAATAAAGTGTTACCATTTATATATATAGATATAGTTATTGTGTGTTGAAACTGAATTTAGACCAGAGACTAAACCTGCCAAACAAACTGGCTTAGACCACAGTTTTTTTCTTCTTCTGAAAAGCAAAGACAGTATAATAAATGCATATTATGCAATTAAAACAATACCAGATAATCCAGTGAGCAGGACATCATACTAAAATATACTATGCACGTTCTGTTTCGGACCATCAGGTTATCAAAGCTCAATTCTGAGAACTGAGCCGTGAAATAATAGAGCTGCTTTGCTGCATCACATTTATCCCAGACAAAAAAGACCTGTCTTTGTCGGGATGGCCTAAAACCCTGCTGAGTCAAGATTTTGTCGATCTGCTGAATTGCATTGTATAGTTGAACGTATGAATTATATCTATGAAAGGCAAGAAAGCGAGATGCCCATGGGCTCGTTTGTAGCTCACACGGTAGCTCAAAAAGCTTCTTGTGTGGCGGTGTCATCTGTAAAGCTACACGCATGTGGATGTGGCGTTTCAGTGGGGTATATACAGATATGTGTGTGTCTTTGTACATCAAGATGTATAATGTTTGCGAATGTCAATGTGTATTTAAGCATAAAGCGATACAGCATGGGGCTGTAGTGAAAGGGAAGGGATGGGTGCATGTTGGTGTTTGTGAGTTTGCCGGTCAGCAGGGAGGCCATTACCAGACAGCAGCAGGAGAGAGAAGCACCATACAGAGCTTAACAAGATGGAACTTACCAGGGAATTGGTAGCTGTAGCTTGGGGCGAAACCAGTGTATCCTCGGCCATACGTTGCTACAATGTTTGGATAACCTGAGGGGAGAGAAGAAAATCCAGGGATGTGATAAACCGCTCAGACCGCCCAGAGCTTCCCTATCACACCAATAAATCAGCATGCCATTTAAATACACATACGAGCGAGACGCAAGTGGAAGCGGCTCCTCTTTCAGCACATAACCGCAGCCCTCCCCACCAGGCTGCAATGTAACAGATTAGCTGGCTAGCGAACTTCAGTTTGCAGTGATGAACAGCATAAACATCACAAGACACAATCTCGCTTCATTCCCTGGGGCTCATCCCTCTTTTTCCCCTCGCTGAGGGAGAGGACATGTCTGCGGCTGTCATCTCTCTCTCCCTCCCTCCTTTTTTTTCTCACCTCTCCACTGTCATTGATCGATAACCCTTCTTTTATAGCCCGGGCTAATCGATCATGAAGGACACGACAGCGCTAGACAATGGCAGGCTGATAGTTGTGGCAGGACATCACGGATTAAAGTCCCTCCGCGCCGCGCAGCCTCGGCCTCCTGTGCGCTAATACCGACAGGATGGCACGAATATGATTGAGCGATTGCAGAAGTCATTCGAAAGTGGAGCGAAACGCTGCAAAGGCGCGCTAAGGCCGCAATCTGTTTTTTTCCGCCTCTCGCCGTCTTTGCTGAGGCAGAACTTTTTAATGATGACGCTCGGGCGAGTGAGCTGGCTTCCCCTTGACTATTTTATTATCTGAAATACATCTTGTTTGGGAGCAAGCAAAAAAACACACCATCAGCAGCGTTTACAACACTGGAACGCATCCTGCTCGTGCTGTTAAGAAAAAGTGGGATGCGACCCAATGCACATGCTCGAGTTGTCTCTCTGCCAGCATTGAGCGGCGGGCCACCGTGTGTCCCTCTTTACCAGGATAGAGCCCAAAGACCCATTGTTCTTATTCTGTCACAATGGCTTATTACAGCGTGAGCCTAGACACTAATTATCTGGACAGTTTTCAAACAGAAGGAAAAAACGTTTTCCAATGTAAGCGAACGTATAAGCCATATTGTTGCCGCAAACGCCCGAGGGAGCAGGTTGCTATAATCACGTGAAAACAGTATATATGGTCTATTGTGCCATCCTGTTCCACCAGCCCTGTTCCTTCCTTCCTAAACCCACCTGAAATATTTCACTAATAGTTATTGGCTGTGCACAGTACGAGCTTGCACCAAATGATCGCTGGTGGCTTATCCTTGGCTCTCAGCCACAAATGTGAGTTGGTGTTGGGAGAGAATAAATATACTCCACCGCAAGTTAGGCTAGACATAACTCGGATCAATTTGGTTTGACATTGCAGAGGCAGACTGGTGGGAAGTAGTCTATGTGAAGATATTGATCCTGTCAAAGTTTCTTTGGTGAGGGTCAGCGCTATAGTAGAGGCTTAAAAGAAATAACTCGCTTTTATGAAGTTTTCTGTCGTTATTGACTGGTTCTGAAAGGAGGCTTTTGTGCCGGTTGCGGTAAATGCTATGTAAACCACAGAGTCGGTTTTAAAATCAAAGACCATTCTTGAAGAAAGTTCAATTCTGAGGGAATCAGGATGAGGAGGAGGATGGGATAAAAGTATTAAATATACTACTGCCTGAAGTATACAGAAAAATGTTGCTGAACCCATTCTCCTTTAAGGGATATGACAATTTTTCAGGATATACAGTGGGTACGGAAAGTATTCAGACCCCTTTAAATTTTTCACGCTTTGTTATATTGCAGCCATTTGCTAAAATAATGTAAGTTATTTTTTTTTTCCTCATTACTGTACACACAGCACCCCATATTGACAAAAAAGACCCTTTGCTGTGACACTCGTATATTTAACTCAGGTGCTGTCAATTTCTTCTGATCATCCTTGAGATGGTTCTACGCCTTCATTTGAGTCCAGCTGTGTTTGATTAAACTGATGGAACTTGACACACCTGTCTATATAAGACCTTACAGCTCACAATGCATGTCAGAGCAAACGAGAATCATGAGGTTGAAGGAACTGCCTGAAGATCTCAGAGACAGAATTGTGGCAAGGCACAGATCTGGCCAAGGTTACAAAAACATTTCTGCAGCACTTAAGGTTCCTTAGAGCACAGTGGCCTCCATAATCCTTAAATGGAAGACATTTTAGGACGACCAGAACCCTTCCTAGAGCTGTCCGTCCGGCCAAACTGAGCTATCGGGGGAGAAGAACCTTGGTGAGAGAGGTAAAGAAGAACCCAGAGATCACTGTGGCTGAGCTCCAGAGATGCAGTCGGGAGAAAGTTGTAGAAAGTCAACCATCACTGCAGGCCTCTATCAGTTGAGGCTTTATGGCCGACGAAAGCCCCTCCTCAGTGCAAGATACATGAAAGCCCGCAGAGTGGCTTCACAACAACTCTGTGACTGTTCTTGAATGGCCCAGCCAGAGCCCTGATTAAAACCCAATTGAGCATCTCTGGAGAGACCTAAAAACGGCTGTCCACCAACGTTTGGAGAACTGCAATAAATCTGCAAAAATGTCAACAATTCTGTGTTTTTTTCTGTCAATATAGGGGTCTATGTGTCCATTATTGCGGACAAAATTAACTTGAATGATTTTAGCAAATGGCTGCAATATAACAAAGAGCGAAAAATTTAAGGGGTTCTGAATACTTTCCGTACCCACTGTGTATGCTTTCTGCTCAAATAAAAAAAACTTCATCTTGTAACCTTGCCTCTGCAACTATACGCTTAAATATTTTCCAGCAAGGTGGCCATCTTTAACTTTGCTCCTTCCAAGTGCTGTGTCATATGTTTGTGAAGCCTTAATATCTGGGTTGCTCTGTCTCTCTCGAGACTACAGCGGCTCTGTGTACTCTACTCTTAAGATGGAGCAAATGCCAGACGCCCAGACTAAATATACATGACATGGGCTTTTCCTGTGACATTTAGAGAGATTACTTTAAATGTAGAGGGATGGGGCTTTGTTGACAGTAGGGGATTAACATACTGGT
Organism: Enteromius fasciolatus; assembly: GCA_032361145.1. Lineage (NCBI taxonomy): Eukaryota > Metazoa > Chordata > Actinopteri > Cypriniformes > Cyprinidae > Enteromius > Enteromius fasciolatus. Next base: position 12,120,301 of record JAUMHR010000069.1, read on the forward strand.
AGGGCCAACACCTATGGGAACAAAACGCAGAAGAGAAAAATCAGCAGTGCTTTAAGGCCTACAACTTTTCAGATGTATGAGTCTGCTTGAAAATGTGTTACAGCATACAGTTCATACAAATATCTTTTGCACAAAAAGGCTGAAATTACTTGATAAAAAATATTAGGAAATGAATAATAATATAATTAATAAAATACTAGGAAATTTCATTACTATTACTAAATATTATTACTATTATTTATTTTATTATTTTATTATTTAAAATTACTTTCCATTTCAATACATTTAAAAATGAGATTTATTACTGTGATAGCAAAGCTGAATTTTCAAAAGCCATTTCTCTTCAGCATTGATCCTTCAGATGTATTTGAAATAAAAACAATACTGCCAATTTTAATCAAATAAATGCATCCTTCCTGAAGTTTATTTCTGACCCTAAATATTTTAAAATTTATTATATAAACATATTCTTTGCTAGGTCTAACCTCATGTTTGTTCTAAACAAATAAACAAGTATGAAAATAGTCTTAAAATATTACAGCCACACCCTCAACTTCAACAAAGAGAAACAACCTGCTGTTTGCTTCACACAAAAGCTCACAATAAGACTGTATTTATCAGAATACACTGCTAACAAAGTTGAACAAAAACATGATTTATGCCACTTCTGGCTCAGCTAAACACAAAAAAACAATCACATAGGGTACCAATTTTTCCCACAGACATTCCTCCACCTCCTCGTCACAACTATTCAGCTCAATTGTCAGACCTAAATGGCTCTCCTCTGCGTTTAATGACCGAGCTAAGCCTGGTGGGCTCGTCGAGTGGTGGGCTCAACAAAGGGCCACACCATGAGACCAGCTCCAAAAGCACCAGACCGCCGTAGCTTTGACGTCCAATAACAAGTGGCAAGACCACATGTTGCAGTCACAGCCCCTCGGCGGGAGACAAGACTGAGCCAGACGACGCTAAACGCAAGAGGGAGAAAGAGAGGTACCTGAACCTGAAGAGAAGACTCATTAAGCCAAGCCGTCACCACAGCAGACACCTTTCGTCTCCCGGCAACGCTGTAAATAAAGACTGTCACTTAATCTGGCCTAGTGGCGACGGCCTCGCCCTCTTATTTGCGTTATTAATATGCATGCTAATGTGCCCATTTTATGGCTCAACAGTTTCGATTCACTGTAAAATCAATTATCCATCTGGTAAAGCTGCACTTTGCGCTGGCTGAGATGTGTATTAATTTTAGCAAACATACATGAGGCCCAGCACAATAAAGATAAATAGCTCGATTAGGTGTGGTAAACACCGTTGCTCAGAGCGGGGCTCTAATGAGATTTCGGCACATAAGGAATTGCGGTTCCTTAAATAATGAGCCTTGTTGATTTTTGTATGCAAATTACCAAAAGGAATGTTTCGCTGTCCTGCTTTCCAATTTCATTTAGATAAGACGGTGTTGCGATCGAGTGAGCGCGACCCCCTTTAACCGGCTCTGTGTAATTTCATCAACCTCAACTCGAGTTGACTTGAGCTAACGTTGCACTGTTGGCACTGTAAAGCCGAATGATATCATAGACTCCTACAATGCTAGGGGGCGCTGGTCTCAACGTGCACTCACATACGCCGAAGTACCGACGAACGGACAAAATCGTCCTCCTTTGAGGTCAGTTTGTTGAAATCATAGGTTCATAACTCAACATTACTTACATTTTCCTCTTCATTTAGCACTATAATGCGGGGCCCTGCTCTGGTGAGGGTCGGTTAGGGATTTGGTGGGGCTGGAAGCAGAGCTGGCTGAATATCAATAGCATATTTCATACGGGCCCGGCGAGGATGCTTCATCAAGTCAAATTACGGGCAGGACGACCTCTCCTGCAGCTTCACCCATTAGCTGCCATTCGCATTCTGCACCAGGCATCAAACGATTTATTTGCTTCAGTTACTTTCAGCAGACGATCAATCTCACAGTAATTATCTCTTGTCACTGGAGCTGGTTGGAGATGGGGGGGGGTTGAAGTTTGGGAGGGGGGAGGCTAGATGAGAGGCGGGTATTCTTGTCTGATTCTACGTTTCCTGTCCTCTTGACACACGTCAAATCTACAGAAAAACGTCAAGACAAGCTCTTGCTGGTGTCAGGATGACGGCTCTGGTGTTTGACGGGTTCCAGCGCTTGTCTCTGTGATAGCACGCATGTGTCGTATCCATGAAAACTCTGAAGCGGGGCTCCCAGCAGAACTGGAGAGGAGTTTCAACTGGCATGGCAGTCGTAGAGCCGCTAGTAGAGCGTGGCGACGCTAACGCGAGTGCAGTGCCAGCATCGGAGCGCCGGTCCCAGTGCTCTCTCCAAGGAGCTCTTTCAATAGGCTGTTGCCTTTCCCTGTCTGCCTGTTCCAACATTATGATTTGGCATTTTGTTTTCTGAGTTTACAGTGATGCACTTGTTCCACGCCATCAAGCCCAGCATCTATGCTTAAAAGCGTGAACACACATATTTACGAGTATCGTTCTGAAACGACCATTTGTCTCTGAGGTCAGCATGAGACAACATTTGCTCTAAAATCACATTCAGTGAGTAACTGGATCTAGATCCAATGAGCACATTATTTCATTAAATGATGTTTATGCCATTGCTTGAAGCAGTCGCATGCCATATTTTTAATTGAAAAATATATTGGAATTGATTTAGAAAAATTGCTTTTCAAGCCTCAAATGTAAACTACACATCGGACTGGTTTCTTTAAATAAAAAAGTAAAAATATGCATGGTATTATAATGCTATACTAGGGCTGCACGATTTAGAAAAAATGTCAAAATTGCGATTGCAATACGATAAACAAGTGGTATGACTCAACTTGCTAGTTTTGAAGGAAAATGCACACACTAATGCTGAAATCTGTATTTCTCGACTGAAATACAGTATACAGTGCAATCTAGCAACAACTAGAAATTAATGTTTTCAAATTAAAACTAAATTGTACAAAATTAAATAACAGTAACATCTTTACATTACTGAATTAAATTACATTAATTAAATTAACTGTAAAATTAAATTAAAAAATCAAAAGTAACAAATACCCATTTTTATATTAGTACATGTTGTCCCAAAACATTTAAGCAAGATATGACATATACTTATTATATCTCTTTTGGTATGTCTTGTCCAGTGTGCCAATCATTTTCACAAATCCCTCTTTGCTAAAAGTAAAATGCACAAAAACACATAATTTACATAAGATTTTGCCCAAACCTCAAATGTCTATTAAATGAACAAAACTAGAAGCATTTGTTAGCTTTAAGATTAGTTTTTCAATT
>JAUMHR010000069.1:12130130-12150477 GCA_032361145.1 Enteromius fasciolatus
CCTCACGGTTTTAACCCAATATTTCTTAAAGGAAGCTTTTACAGGTTTGAAACAACATGGGGGTAAGAAATGAATGACAAAATTTTCATTTTGTGGTGGAGGACCCCTTTAAGTCACATACATACAGAACGAACAGTAATGTACTTAATGAGTTAGTTTGTATCTCATAATCTCATGGTTCTTTTGATGAACTGTTAAGGCATATATTCGACAGAATGTAATATGAAAAAGTCATGACTACACTAAATCCATCAGTAGTTAAGAATACTAAATAATATAATACATTTTTTTTTAAGATGTTCAATAACACTGTGCATATGTTCTTGATTTTATGTTTGCTCCTGTGAGGAGGGGAATTTTCGCAGCATACGGCATGCACAGGGGAAACAAACTCATATCTAAATTTAATGTGGAAGCAACTGTTCTGAAGTATGTAGATATATACACATTCAAACCTCAAGCTGTCTTTAACAGGCCCGGTACAGTATGTGTGTGTGTGTCTGTGGTCTCACATCAAATATAGCATATTTAAATGTTATCACAGCTCTCTCTGTGAACTGCTGTTACATCACTGCGCGAGAGGTCACGCTGTACGCCGCATCTTGTTTGTACAGTTCCCAGAGATAAAACAGACATGAGAAGAAACAGGGAGAGAAAAAAAGAAAACAACCCCCTGCTCTTTTGCCCAGAGGCACCAGAATTCTCGGCTTAACACTGAGGCATAATTCATCGCAACTTGAATTAAATTACATTGGAGACTTGGGGCTCCCGTACATTATTGATACACTTACAGCTATTCCATCTGACACAGAAATCTATATTCACCAACAGAAAAGAAAGCCTGTCAGAGGCTATTTATGCCTCCCAAACTGAATGTCTGTTTCAACAACGTGTTAAACTCTGGTAAGCACATACAGATAGAGAAAAAAAACCCCACAAAGACTCAGCATCTTCACATTCAATCACGGCTTTGCTCTGGTGTAATTTAAAGAGCGAAATGCAACCTTACACAAAGGCTTGTCCTGCAACTTATCACAAAATTTTACCTACTTATTTACATAATGCGTTTATACCCCCTCCCCCCTTCATTGTAAAAGTCACTGTAACCAATATTTGAATGAGTAAACAAAGCATTTCTGTGGAATGACCCCTGTCCTTCTGCTTTCTTATTCGCTATATATTTTACTCATATGCGCGCACACACACTCTCACCCTTTTTCCTCTGGTTTTGTCCGCCCTTCTATTTAAGCCGCAAATGTGCTGAATCTCCTTCTTTCTTTGTTGTGACATTTCCAGATCTCGGAGAGCTCTCCGGAAACAGCCTGCTCCATTACAACCGGCTGAATTACTGTAATCTTTTCAAATATCACAATCCCCTTCCATTAGCCCAACCTACTCTTAAGATACTGTGGCAGGAGTGTGTAAATACATCTACAGTCACCGCACACAAAGCGACAATAAACATCTATTAGATAAAAAGGGCTAAACAGATCTGGGTTATTAGAGAGGGGGACAAATAAACAGACACACTTTGAAACACGCTTAGCTGCTATTTACTAAAAGAAAAACGAGAAAAAAAAAAAAAAAAAGGGTCCTAAAAAGGGTTTTACACCTGCTTTGGATAGTTTACTTCATTTACCGTTTAAGTCATTTACAAACATTTCCCCATATTGCTTGTGTTTTGCAAATAATTTTGTATAAAGATCTCCGTGCTGTATAGAGACTTGAATAAGATAGACATATTAAGTCAAAGGCATCCGAAACAATATCCTTTGCAAAATATTATCTTTTGTGCTCCATAAAGTTTGGAACAAGTAAACCGTTTTCACTTATTAGTGGACTATTCCTTTAAGAATGTATATTTATAGATTACAGATGATCTACACGCTATTTTCACTTTAGTATTTGCTGCTGTGGCCAAAAATATTCCAGCTAAAAATGACTTGCGCTTTGAACCACACATGCACAGTGCCCTCCACTAATATTGGCACCCTTGGTAAATCTGAGCAAAGGTTGCTGTGAAAATAAATCTGCATTGTTTATCCTTTTGATATTTCATTCAAAAATGTACACAATTCTAAGCTATCATTGAATTAAAACAATTGAGATCTCACTGTGAAATAAATGTTTTTCTCCCATATTTGTTGGCCGCCCCTAGAATTTTTTATGAGTAAACTATCTCTGAAGGGTATTCCCATTCATATTTACAATTTTGGGCACTCCAGGGTGATTATGAACATGAAAATATCCAGCCCTGGCTTCCTGTTTCATAGAAATATATATAGAAAACAAAGCCCAAAATTACTTAATCATCAACACAATGAGAAAAACCGAAGAATATCTTTCTTATATGCTGCAAAAGATAATTGAGCTTCACAAATTAGTGAAGTGGCTTTAAGACAAGAGCTAGAGCAGTGAAGATGACCATTTCCACCATCAGGGAAACAGTTAAGAATTTCTAATCAACAGAAAATGTTAGGAAGCTGCCTGGAAGAGGATGTGTGTCTCTATCATCCCAATACACGGTGAGGAGTAGAGTTTGAGTGGCTGAAGACTCTTCAAGGATCACAGATGGAGAATTGCAGAAAATAGTGGAGTCTCAGGGTCAGACAACCTTTAAAGAAAATTGTCAAACAGTCCAACATCAGCACATGTTGTTCAGGAGGGTTTCAATCAAATACCAACAGATAACAAATCTAAAACTGACTGACTCTGTTAGAAGTCTTATAATGGGCTACGGCTGAGTCTTCCACTGGGACATTAATCCAAGACAAATATCAAAATAAAAACAAGAATTAGTCACTGAGCACAAAATGAAGCTTTTGCCACGGCTGTCCCAGTCCTCTGACCTGAACCCTGAGTGAGGAGAACTAAAGAGAAGCACCAACATGGAGCTGGTAATATAAAGGGTCTGGAGTGATTCTGGATGAAGGAATGCTCTCTTATCAGGAGTTCTCCAAACTCTTCAGGCGTTACAGGAGAAAACTCCGAGCTGCTATCTTGGGAAAAGGACCAAAAATTGTGGCCAACATATATTAGAGAAAAACATTTATTGCATCATGTGTTTTTCTCCTCATTTTCAATTGTTTATTATTTTGAATGAAAGATCAAAAGGATAAACAATGCACATTTATTTTCACAGCCACTTTTGTTCTGATGGGTGCCAATATTAGTGGAGGGCACTGAATATATCATTTATACTGCGACATCTTACAGCAAAACCAAAACCAAATATTTAAACAGACTGAGATTCGGTTTGTGGCTGCTAAATGAAGCAGGCATGAAAGCACACTAACTCTGCACTGTCACTGCTGTTTGCACCACATCTTGAAGATAGCTTTAGAGAGCCACAAGCCTCCAGGCCAAAAAAAAGGGCGGGAAAATAGGAGTCATTTTCTCCCATCCTGAACTGACACTTTTTGCCTCTTCTCTCCTCACAGCGGTAGATTATCTTCCAATGATAGCGCAGGCCGGGGCCTCAGCGCGGCAAGGCAGACACTAAATTGGCCTGCCGACACACTCTGCACTTATCATACATGCTAATGGCCCGGCTCGCTGTGGGCAGGCGGCAATCCTGGCTGGGCGGCCGAGGCACACTGAGAAAGGAAGGGCGGGAACGATAACAGAAATGAGAGCGACAACCTCCGCACTGCCCGCAGGAGGCAAGGGCACTGCCAGGGAGGACATGAGCACAGAATTCACATCATTCTCCCGCAGGCACGCAATGGGTCTGATGCAGCATTGCTCTTTGCACGTTAAGAGCAAGGAGGGTATCGACTGAGTACTTGATCGCTTAATAACGGGTGGCTAAAGGAAGGGATGTGCTCCTGAATATGATGCGACGAGAGATGACTTATGCAGTACATACTATCCCAAGGTTGGAGAGGTCATGATTCCCAGAGAGACAGAGTAATGTAGTGATAGAGAATCAAAAAGAGAATGGGAGATAAAATGTGCAGTCATATGTCCATGCGAACTCCCAGAGAGAGGGTTTACATGGGGTCAGGATACAATCACTTCCTCCATGGTGTCAAACAACCACCAGACTATAAATAACACTTCCTGGGCTGGGACCTAAAATTAGCCTGCTATTGAACGCTTCCTCGCTCAGCTGTGGGTCACAATGCTCCAACATCCCACTAGTCGATTAGTGAGACTGGGACTTATTTATTTTTAGTTTCAAGGGTTTATATGGGAGTGCTTTAATTAGCATATTATACGTTAGTTGTTAGCATTTAGAACAGTAAAGGTCATTCCCACTATGCAGTGCACTTTCACATCCCAATCAAAAAAAAAAAAAGTGTGTGAGTACATATTTATATTTCCTGATGGGGACTTACACACAGACTCATGGGGACTCGTATCACGGTTGGGGCCTAAAGTGATTCTAAATCACACAGTTTTGAAGGGATATATATATATATATTATGTATGTATATACTGTATGTGTGTAAAAATGCAGAAAGTTGAGGAAGGTTTAGGTTAGAAAATGAATCACTATTGTATATAAAAATAATGGAAGTCATAAAACATATGCAATGTTCCCTTTTAGATAGGGTACTTCAGCTACGATCTTTTTCACCAAATATTTTTCACCAGTAGAAATGTATTCTATTTATTGATTATTAATTAAAATAATTACTTTTATTTTATTTATTATAATATAAACTCATGCAAGTATTACAGTTCTGTGATGTTTGAAGTTTCCACATGGCAGGAATGACCCATAATGACCCCTCTAACTACAGTAGAAACTATGGTAACAAAACTTTCCTTTCAGCTCCGGTGCCTCTTCTGAAGGCATTTTTCAATGGACAAACTGCAGGGACAGTGCTGAAGTCATCCTGGCTCTTTATAGTTGTCCAGGTGATTTCAACCACTTACCCAGCACAGTCGGCTCACGTTCACACAGTATTCCTCCATGACAGACCGCACCAGGGGAGATAAAAGTCTCTGGAATGCCTGATAAAATAGAGAATGTTTGGAATGGGGCTTCAGAAATAAGCTCCACACAGCACACAGACGAAACAGGATATTATGACTCTGAATGTGCTGTTCGAAAGGGAGGGAAAATAGTCAAAACAACCATTAGGGTCTGTCTATTCATAATGATTCCCAACCATATCTGCTCAATCTGGAACTAGTCGCGCTGTGCTTTAGTTTAATTGTTTTCATTGATAAAATAATCAAGAGATAATATGTGTTCAACTCGCTAAATTATTTACTTCTGAAGTGGAATTCCATTTTAAATTAATCTCTAAAGAGTTCACTTCAACTCTTCAAGGTAATCTCCATCCATCAGAACCTCTTGGTTTGGGATCTAACCTGCCTGCTGGATGCTGCGTTCCTGTCCCCAAGCCTCTGGATCAAGGAAATGTCTTCTGAATGTTTAATGTCTGGCTGCAATTCCAGGCCAGATATCAAATGAGCTGATCAGGAAGCCTGGGGTCTGTAGAGACCTCCACCGGTCCAGCTTTCCAGATCCTGGAACCATTTAGGGTCATTTATGGTTATCCAGGGCCCTGGCAGCTCGAGAACGGCCTTACTGGGTCAACAGAGCATCTCTATAAACAGCTACTGAGCCTGGCTCGCTCTCTCTGCTCCACAGCCCGGGGTCGAGGGTCACAGATGGTGCCTCTGAAGATGGCGGCTCACCAAGCAGGCAGTCGACGTACAAAGTTGGCATTTCCGCAAGCAGAGGGAGATCATTACGGCCGCTGTACAAAATATTCATGATAATAACAATATTACCATGGTCGAATTAGCAAGTCAAATATGCACACAGGCCTGCTAGCAGACGAGGCTTCAGAGACCACTTTGATCTTGTTGGCAAAAGCAACTTGATGATGGCAATTGAAATCAGTAAGAAGAGCAAAAGAGAGCAAAAGGAAGGACGGGGTTTCCGCCCAACACGCCTTGACCTTTTTCTTGCTTTTCTTTAAGCCTTTCCTTCCCTGCGCATCATCTGAGAAATGATCTGAACTGAGAGACCATGACAAAGCTGTCATTTTAAGTAAATGTTTTCCCTTCGCCACATTTATCTTTTTCTTAAACCTTCGTGACTGATATTAGCTATGCAAGTAATTCTCCAATGGCCCAATTTAAGCCAGCCAGTCAATCAACAGCGAGGTTCCTGCTATGAGACGCTGGGGGAAAGAGGTTAAAAAAAGAAAAGAAATTCAGGCTCTCTTTAGACGCTCCCTGAATAATGTGAACATTTGATGAAATATCATATAAAAATCAATGCAGAGGCAGGAGAGGCTAGTCTCACTGTGTTGTCAGTTTTAGAATAGAATACCGGGATACGCCGTGCCTTTAGCAGGGTTGGAAAAGCTACAATTAAAACTACTACTACTATAGTAGTTTCAACTGTAGACTAGAGCTATTTTGAAATATAAAATAATACATATCCATCAAATAGGGTCACATCAATAAAAATGATAAATGCTCTATTTATAATAAAATAAAATGATTCATTTTATTTACAAACAATTCACATGTAGCCTGATTCCCAGTGATTCTTATGAGTCTGTTCTTTAAATGATCCGTTCAATAAAAAGGTATTGTTTTGAATTAGTCCAAATCACTGTCCTGTATAAAATCCTATAAAGAAATACATTTATTCATATATAATAAGCAAAAGGGACACGTAACTGAAATGCACCCTAATTCAAACACAAAAACTGTTTTGGTTACAACTGAACTACTGTCAGTCTAATGAATGAATCTAGTCAAATTCGGTCCCCAGCCCTGATCATCAACGCCACAAATCAGCACTGAGCTCGATCTCATGGAAAACTCCTGGAGGCTCATGGTTCTCAGTGATTTGTAAGTATAAGTAACTGAACTTAACTGACAGCGCTGACCTTCATTAAAAATCCTGCTAACTGGCTGTCATGTAGAATGACACCAGGGTTGTCCTCATTTGGTGATTCGTCGCGAGCACTGCGAGCTGCATCTGTGGCTCGCCTGCAGAAGCCTCAAGGTCAGGAACCGTGTCCCTCTGCTGTCTTTCATTCTCAAAAGCTTGGCAAGACATGGAGATATCTAATACGAACCGTAGCAGCAAACAGAAAATCGCAAGACAGGGCATCAGGTGCCAACATGCAAGAGGCACCCAGGCTTTGATTTTTAAATCTTCTTTCAATCTTTTGCACTACACACTTTTAACAAGCCCCCAGAATGACTGCCAGATCCTTTCCCAGTCTTCCCTGGATGAGGGAATTGCAACGGGGGAAGAGAGACAGGCCTTTACTCCAAGCCTGGCAGACAGGGATCCAAGACACAATTTCATGGTTTGTGGCCGGTGCACACCAGTGACTCCTCATCCCCTTGAAAGCAGGCTGGTCGGGGATAGGCCTGACACCCCCCACCCCCTCCCGCCCACGTGCGCGTGCTCCCGCCAGCCCTGTCACCCTCACTGTACGCTGCCCATTATAAGCACCCATTCTGCTTCCAGCATCAAATATTAATCCCGGCACCCAAATTGAAAAATTGCAAAGAGGTGAAAGCAACTCACCATTTTATTATTGATTTCGTGAAAATGAATCTCGCAGACCTTCTCCACCACATCCTCGTTCTCGAAAGTTACAAAGCCGAATCCTGTGAAAAGGGAAAGGTTGGGAGAGAGAAAACAGGGGAAGAAAGAAAAAAAAGGGGGGGGGGGGACAGCTCATGATTGAAGTGAACCAACACAGAAGCAGTTAAATGAACAGGAAAAAAGCAACAAATATCTGTTGATTGCTATTATCGCATGGAGAAGGCATAAATGAGCCATTGAGTCGTGCAGCAATCTTCGTTTTATCTGGTCCTAATGCCATGCAAATTATGTATCTAGTACAGAGCAGGAACTCTTTTGCTGTTAAAATGATGAAGTCCTGGGCACTATTAAAATAGCTTTGAGTCTGCTCCTCAGAGATGGAGGAAGCTCAAAGCTGTTTTAATGGGATTTGTAGAGCCAGCCAGCATCTGAATTCCATTACCAAATATTTGATGTTTCTTTGCGAGTTTTTCAATACGTGACACACTATTTTTCCTCATTCCTAAGTGCCTCTACTGAGGATCCATTTTCACCTCACAGAGCACAACAGAGTCACACCATCCATGAGGAACGGGGGAACATCCAGTGATAAAAAAATATGCACAAACACACTGAGACGGAGTCTCAAACTAGCTATCAATGTTTGCAAACATGACCAGGGGGCGAGAAAAGATCTGAAACATGGAGGGACACATCATAAGCTTTGATCACGAATGTTAATTAAGTGAACATCCTTACAACTTGGTTACAATATTTGCCATAATGATGCTGTAGTAATAATGAAACAATTATTTTCAGAATATAACTGTTAATAATATTAAATAATAATACTATATAAAAGGCCAATGAAATACAGAAACAAAAAACAGCTTAAGTAATTTTATGTATGGTATGTTCGAATTATTTAATAGATATAAAAGACATTGGCAACTGACAACAAGATACTTTCTTTTTTAACACCATGACCAAACAAAACTTTCAAAACGGGGGAAAATATGTATTTTTTACTCTACGATTAAAGCAAACTTTGTCATTTTGAAAAATTGCTTTCTCATCCAACCACGCTCTCACACTTAATGTGCTGCGGTTTACAAGCCTTCAAGTAACAGAAACAAAAAGAACTATAATAGAGCACTTGCCCTGCTGCTTTTAGACAAGGCTTTTGGCTTTTAAGAAAGAGAGAGATAAGTCCTGGGGTCAAACAGGTCAAAGAAGTTGACAGCAAGCCCGAAACAGGAAGCCATGGAGACCCTCTCAACACCAGCCGTGATAAGAGCAGATGAAGAGGCGGGAGGGATGATAAGAGGGCATGGGATAAACAAGCGGTGGCCTCTGGTCCAGTGCCGTGTGACCTCTGAGTGATTATACGTACAGTTTGTTTTGTTTGGGGAAGAAAACACTGGCTGAATTATCTGCTCCCTGACTCCATGACACAGTAGAATCCACTCTTCACCCTGCTGGGGTAAACACAGAGGTGGATGGCGTGCTGTTAAGAGTCGACAGAACGCCGTAGCTGTGCTGACTGATGGGGCATTAGCTACGCCGGAACCGCATGAGAGCTTTGTATTGGGGCATGAGGTAATTATGGGCAATTATTGTATGTACAGGCTGTAGGGGTGATCTACGGTCATTGCCACACTGTCATCTTCTCCAGAGTTGGAAGACGGCCAGCAGCCCCTCATCGACCCTTCAGCCCGGGCTTAGGCGGCCTCGAGGGTTGACATCATTGACAGGAAGTGAGTTATAGGAGCAGCCGCCCCATGGGAGGATGCTGGAACAGGATTCACAGCCAATTACCTAGTGACCTCTTTGCTCGCGATGGCTTCCTATACAAGCCTATTAGAGCTTCCTGGGACTGATCAGACCTTATGATTCGCTGCAGGCTGGACCAGGTCCTCCCATTGCTCCACTCCCCGAGTACTCTGCTCCACCTTCTCTAGCACAGATCTGGGGGTGAATGAATGTAGTTGGTTGTATTGTAGAACTCTTTTTTTCTTTACCTCATTTGATAGATGAGGTAGCCGGCCCAGAGCCATATTCATATCATGAAATATTGCCAAGTAGGCTGTCAGTGTCAGCAAATTAGAAAAGATTTTAATGATTTTAATTTAAATTAAGATCCTGAAATTCATCTGAATTTAAATTGAGTTGAATTGAATACAAATAGAAAAATTATAGAACAACAGAATGAAACAGACAGATAGATACGCAGATAGATAGATAGATTACACAGAAAGACAGACTTAAAACTAATGAATCAAAAGGGAAGAGACTATGTATAGATTATAGATTAATAGAAAAATTATAGAACAACAGAATGAGACAGATAGAGAGATAGATAGATTAATTCAACTGAAACTCATGAATCAAACGTCTATTTATAGATTCTGAATTCTGCACAAGCCTGATTAGTCACAGGGCTTGATTGCTGCTGCCTGGTGTCCTCTGTTGATTTACAGTATCTTTGTTCTTTGTTAAAAAGGACCCAGCAGGATTCATATAAAGCTATGTTTTGTAGAGTCAGAGCAACAATAACCGCATGCAAACAATGAGTCTGAAATAAAAATGTTAAAGGTGGAATTTGCGATGCTTTTCTACACAGCCAGGCACTGCATGCTAAGCGCACACTAACTCTTTAAAGAGCGGCCCCGCACATGGAGGAAACATCCCTGGTGATTTCAGCCCAGAGACATTTACATGTGTCTGCAGGCCCCAGGCTGATGGGACTGCCTTTGAAATCATGAGAGGCAGTTAGTTTTCCATCTCGGGCCTCTGCGCCCTTATCAGCCGCACAGCGACCAGTTCTGACAACCAACAAATCAGCTGTCAGGAGCAATTTCTCAGCAGCCGGGAGGGAGCTGGCACGCACTGGGTGGTTCGGGGAGCCCGATGGCTGCAGAGGGGAGGGGGAGCGGGTTACAGTACCTGCACCCCAGCAGGAAGCACCTGAAACTGACATTTCACTGCCGATTGACAAATCTACTATCAATCCCAAAATTCTCGCTGGCGAAAAAGTGCACAAATAAATATAAAAGAGACTAGGGTCAGATATAACAAGAAAAAAAAAAAATAATTTTCAAAACTAAGTTACAGATGGTTTTATGTTGCAAGACCAGCACCATCTGAATCAACAGGTTTTCCTATTAATTTAATTTAACGTTAAAATAAAATTAAATAAATAAGTAACAAATTCACTCAGAAATTGCATGCAAATATATAAAAAAAACAGCAAGTAACAAATTAAATTGGAAATTAGAATAAATTAAATTTTATTTATTTTAATTATTTTATTTTATTTTTTTCACATTTTTATTTATTTATTTATACATTGCATATATTAAAATGAAAATTAGGTTTTGTAAAATAAATAAATAATGGTAAAAAAACAAATGTGTGCAAAAGTTTTTGATTTTTTTCTATAGTGTTTGACCCAACCCCACATAACTGAAAGTTATATAACCCTAGGAGTGGGATTAGATGTGCCAGCAGTACTCTATAAATTTCACAATTCAGGGATGAGTTCAAAACCAAAAAAAGAGGAAAAAAGCAACAAATAACTCTAAAATCCTCTCTATTTTTTGATATTGCTTATCCATTGCAAAATTATTGAATACAGGGCCATACTGCAAAATAGATAATATAAGAGTAATATAAGAGTAAATGAATACTGGTCAGATCATGACATATATATTTTTACATTATTACATTACCATCTTATAATTTCCAGAATATTCAAATGATCAAAAATACAAAAAAAAACTAAAGCGCCAACCACAATCTCTAACTGCATCAAGCGTAGCAGGTAAGACCAGTTAACGATCCCGCAAGCCGCCTTTGTCAGAGTTCAGGGCACTATCGGCAGAGTGAGCTCTCGACCAAGCACTGGAAACGGCAGCAAATCAAAAACCTTCAACGCTCCTAATGACAAGACCAGCTCTGCTAACAGGATCTCTTAATGAACGAGTGCCGATACCGAGGGCCCTTCTCCGCATCCTCTGCAAAGTCAAGCGAAGGAGAGGACGGGAACAATGCAAAACAACAGCTGCCTCGGCGCTGGCAGAGGAGACGTCACATTTTTCCGCCTCAAACACCCCAAGGCATTATCTCGCTCAGTTAGTGACTTAACCACTCTGAACAGGCCATTTCCTTACATTGGAAACCACTTCTGCCTTACAGCCCACCTACACCAACGCTGCACTCCTACAACACGACACGCACATCTGTTTTGGAGCGGTATGGTTGAGAGAGAGAGAGAGAGAGAGAAAGAAACGCATCTATTTTTTTCGCTTAACTTGTCTTGAGATCCCTCAATGACAACACATGGATTTCCAATCTCGGGGAGGATAATAAGTGTTAGTGGCTATTACGGAGGCGTCTGGCTGCCATCTCACACTTATTAGCCAAAGCGAACCAGGCCGGGTCTCAACAGACACCCAGACATTCACAGCCTCTTACAAAACAAAGAGCCACTGCCACGCTGAATGCCAGTCCCCCTCGGAGCCCAGCACAAATAAAATTAAAATGCTAAATCAATGAGCCTTACTCTGACCTTTGCTTAAAAAGCCGAGGGTGCCTGGAGCAGTTCGATGTATTTAAAGGGAAGAGGTACACATCCGAATCAGATATTATTACGGCCACATCGTATCCTTTCCAGAGACCAGAGATGGTAAATAGATTGCCTGTTGCATATTAAACGGTGGGGGAAATAGCATGCCTACGGATGTTCTCATGAATGCAAAGACATGCTTGCATGCGTGCGCGCACACGCAAAATGGCGCAGATGGCATACCTCCTGAATCTGTGATCTGTACAATGGTATGCGAGATCAGATGCTGAATAATAGATGACCACAATATGAGCTCAGGATGGACAACGCTAAAAAAAGCACAACACTTAGTATAAACAAAAAGTCCTGTGTGCTGCAAAAGTTCGAAAACCTCAGAAACTTTTATTTGCATGCATACCCTGCATAAAAAATTAGCTGACAGTAAGTCTACAATGTATAATGTTTCAAATTTATATTTATTAATATATTTACCTTTTTATACAAAGATTATTTGACAAAATAAATTAAAAATGCTACTGAAAAGGAATTTACTTCAATTTTATTTTACTCTATTTTCTATTTTACAGCCAAAGTGCTATTATAAGTATATTAAAGACATGTACAGTATGTCATTTCCGCCACTGCTGTATAGTAGCTACCAATAAACGAAAATAAAATTGTGTGTTTCACAGCTTCAGCTACATTTAGTTTCCTCACACCAGTAAGAAAGGAAACTTATGACACAGCTGCACAGCGTTCTTTCTGCTCCTCACCCTGTAATAAATGCTAAGCTGCTTTTTAAACACTGTTTGCTGATTCTGAGGCATAAAGACCAGGCCAGTGACATCAGCAGCTCCGTCTGTTACGGGTGGGTGGCTGCCACAGTAGGAAAGTGGCAGGGCAACATTCTGCTACATAAGTTAGCATATGTCTGCGAGTGTGTGTCTGCATGCATATGTCTCTTTGCTCATGCATTTAGGAGTGCATAAAAAAAACGTTTGTGTTTATTTCTTTGTGCTTTCCCCAATATGCCATCAAACGTTCAACTGGAAGTGAAAAAGGAATTGCCATGTGCCCAGACAACAAGTTACAGCAATAAAATCAAAGCCAGTGTCAATTAATTTCTCCCCACTCTGATAAATGGGGCCCCTTTCTCATCTATTAATAATGAGAGCAGAAAGCACCACAAGAACATCTGTCAATGAGTTTCATTTTTTCTCCCGGCAGACAGTTGGCTGTCTCCCGCGCTTGCATGAGCTGGGAGGAGCTCAATTCTTCGGCCTGAAGACACCCATGGGGAGTGGAGAGAATGATCCTTAGGAGTCAATAAATAGATTGGCATGCATCGATGGGAGTTTGCAGCCTTATTTACACATCCGCTTAATCAAAAAGACGACGGGCAGGGAGAAAAATAGCCTCTCGGTAAGCTCTCTGGAACTTGGAACTCTTGTAAACTAAATGAGACTAGACAGCGTAATCGATTGTAGCTCCAGCCACCCCACTACATTATAATGACTTGGGAGAGACGTGTGGCTTTCGGAGAAACTGAAGAGAAGACCTAAAAAAGAATTTGGGAGAAATAAAGAGAGAAGTGTATAAAACTAAAACTTCTTGAAGCTGACGCTTTATTAATCTTTTACTCCAGTCGAGTGTGCGAGGAGCAGTGGTGGATACAGTAGATCTCAAGGGTGTAGAGGTAAACTAAGCTGCAATGCTAGAGAACTAGCGGGCAAATTAATGCACCTGTCACCGCATGTTAAGGAACAAGTTCTGTTAGCATGAGAGAATTAACACGATAGGCTTTAATGTACTCCATGATTCCCAACCTTTATGCCAGAGGAGACTTCAGCAGTTTTAATGGGGAAAAAAAGAGAAGAAAAAAAACAAAAAAAACAACAACTTGTTAATTTTTTTTTCTTTTTTAGAAAACATTAACATTAACATAAAAAATACAAATAAATATATGTCAAAGTGTGGACATAATTTACAGCTTAACACATTTAAGTGTTTTTATTAGTGCTGTTAAACGATTAATCGCATTCAAAATATAAGTTTTTGTTTGCGCAATGTGTGTGTTCTGTGTATGTGTATTATGCATAAGTTCATATTTTGAAAATATTTGCATGTGCTTACATGCTTATATTTATATTCATAATATCTAGTATACATATTTTTAATTCACAAACATTACATATTTTCTAAATAAATACATGTATGTGTGCATTTATATATATATATATATATATATTAGTGCTGTCAAATGATTAATCATGATTAATCACATCCAAAATAAAAGTTTTTATTTACATAATATGCCTTTAAGCTGTGTTTGTTGTTATTTATTATGCTTATATTAAAACACACACACAAGTTTACATTCTGAAAATATTTACATGTAAATGCATTTATATTTTTATTTTCTTATATTTGATATTATATCTAAATATATTTAATATATAAACATAACATTTTCATTAAATATATACATGCATGTGTTTGTATTTTTATATACTTAATAAATATACACAGTACATACAAATATATTATATAAAGAAAACCTTTGATTAATGATTAATCCTTTGACAGCACTAATATATATACATAATAAATATACACAGCATACATGCATATATTTTGTAAACAAAAACGTTTATTTTCGATGGCATTAATCACGATTAATCTTTTGACAGCAATAGTTTTAATAAACAAAATAACTTGCATAAGTTTTGGCATTTAGCATATGTTACAAAATGTATTTGGACAATGAAGATAATGAATACAATTGTCTGAATGTCTTTGCATTATTTAAATTGATTTTAAATAAAGAGAGCCCCAATTGTTATGCAAAAATGTAACAAAAATTGTTAGATTTTAATTGATAAAACAATATATATTGCTTAAAAATAAGGGACACATTACTGTTTTGGTTTCAGTTAAGAATATCAGCCTTCCTGATGGGGCTGTGGGGTACAGAACGGTTGATGTAACTACATGTTTGCAATCACATCTATGGAAACTGAGGGAAATATCTGGGGAGTGATCCTATGAAAGGGGTGCCCTATCTTTGGCTTGAAAAAAACAAAACATTAAGGTCACCGCCGTACCCTCACAAGTGGCACTGAAGATTAATGTCAACATTAGGCCCTCCAAAAGCCACCTAACTAAAATACCAGCCACTTCAGAAGCAGCCATTCCTCCCTAATGGCTAATGATCTGAGTCCTTCCTCCCTCATTACAGAAGATGGATGAATGGAGAGGTGTGATATGTGCACAGTCAGCAGGATACATCTACACCAAATGTGGAGCACAGCTCAGAGAGGAAGAGAGAGAGAGAGGGAGAAAGGGGAGAGGAAGAGAGGCTGGCTTTTTATAAACCCAAACCTTTCATTCAATTATTTCTATTGAATCAAGTGAGTAAAATCGTATATCACAAGTTAAAAGTAAACGATAACCGACCTACTCAAAACCAAGTTGGAACTTGACTTTTTATGTGCAAGTGCCTTTTTGACCCCTCTAGGAACACTATAAACCAGCAGTCTTTCATCTCAGCAAAAGTATCACCACCAAAATCTGTGGAGAGACCCAAGACATCTTTCCAAGAAAAAGACTGAAAACATAATAAGATACGATATCCACGTTTCAGATGTTGAGCCTGAAAGTCATGGATCTTTTTAATATCTCAAAAAGCAACACTGACATTTAATAACTAAATTTAGTATTAAAAACAATTCAATGACAAGCTTTAACTGTTCTTGATAAATAATGTTACATCACTTAAACTTGGGATTTGATGACAGATACACGGAACGGAAATGTTAGAAAACATTTTAGCGTACTGATTCAGCTTTATCATTTCAACAAACACCTGATCTGCTCTGTGTAATACAGAGATGAATACATAATAAATGTGTACAGATGATAAGATCAAAAGGTAAATAAAAGAATGGGGGAAAAGGGCCAAGGGAAAGAACAGCTCGTACAGCTTCTTAGCAATTACCAGAATAGGAATTATTACAAGGATGTAAGAGAAATAATATTTAACGTGAATGTTATTTGAAATATCGCTCTGAACTCCAAAGACCTCCTACATATCGCGTACCATCTGGTCTTTCACTCGACTCTGCGTGAGGAGTTGAGTCATTACAATTTAACATATTGCTATCTTTGACTATTTTTTCTGTGACTAACATTACTGTAATTTCAGATCTAGTTACGTGTGACAGTCAACACACCAAATGGCATAGCAAAACGGTGAGAACCCCCCCCCAAATAAATAAGTTGAAAAAACAAAACCAAACAAATCTATTCCCTCGCAAACAATTGAGCCATCTTTTCGCAATCATCCTCCAACATTTATCCCATTCTCATCTTTAACTATGCGAATTAGGCTTTCATTGTGTTTGTGGCGGTTCGACTGGCTCTGACAGGGCCGGTAATGAAGAGCCATATGGGACGGCGCTTTGAGCTCGATGCTTTCTGACAGTTCTTTCTTTCATAATCCATAAACTCCACGCAGTCTGCTGCCTTTTTCACAGGCGCTGGAGCAACAAGTCCAATTTCACCCCTCTCCTCTGCAAACAGGCTAATGTGATTACACTTGCATCAAAACAATTTGAGCCTTAATTACAGCAGACACATCAAGGCGAGGGCCATGATAGGAATTTCTCAAAGGAAGCAATTGGCATGACGAATTAAGAAGAGAGAGATTTTAAAAAAACAACAACAACAAAAAAAACGTATTTGATAATGCAGCGTTCGTTGGCGTAAATGCCAGTGGTGGAAGTTGGCGCTGGTGTTTACCCTTCAGAGTGAAATAAAATTGATCCGTTTCACCGGAAAACGATTGCATCAGGGTGCCTAATTATACTCTCTACTACAGGTGGTCTTTATGTCGGTATCGAGCGCTATTGAGGTTTCTCTCTGGGTCGTAGTGTGCGCCACAGAGATTTAGTAACATCCGCTAATCCCAAGGTTTAATACGGGATTGATACGAAACCAAAGTAAACACGTGTCTGTTCTCAGGTGTGCAAGGTCAAAGGTTAGACTTCGGGGTTCTTGGAGGGGTTGTGTACGAGTCTCAACAGAGCTAGAGAGAAAGCCCTCGTTCTTTATCTGCGGTTGAAAAATGCACATTTCACCTTATCTATATCCTCCCTCACACGGGCCTCCGGATCTCAATCATTTTGGCTAATTAGCCGTTCCAAACTCTCCCAAACAAGCGCCAACTCTGTAACAATTAAACCGATGGATCTCATTACCGTACTCCTCTATTGGGTATTTAGAGTCATGGCGCTAAAAGTCATTGTCCTTGAGCTGGGCACCTGAGTGAACGCTGTATCAGGATATTGCATGAAGAGAAGAGATACAGGAGTGAAGGTGAAAGAGAGAACAGAAAGAAGCTGATGAGCAATAAAGGTTGTTGACTGCTCTGAAGAGATATGCTGCTGATGGTTAAATTGTCTCTGACACAAAATGGCACCTTGACACGACCCAAAAATAAACCTACTTATGTTTATTGTTTATCTGCATTACACAGGGAAAAGTGCAAACATATATTTTATAATTGAATGTAATATTTTATTTTAAACAAACACACATGCGTGTGTTGGGTTTCCATGCTTTATGGGACATTCCATTGGTGTAATGGTTTTCATATTGTACAAACTGTATTTTCTATCCCCTCACACCTAAACAAACCCCTCACAGAAAACTTTCGACTTTTTCAGATTTTCAAAAAACTTTACTCTGAATTATTTACAATATACTGTAAGCTTGTTTCCTTGTGAGGACTAATTTTAGTGTGGACATTTTGTCCCTATAACATAGGGTTTACCTGGATCACACACAAACACACACTCTTGTGCATATACAAAAACAAATTCTATACACTAAACACCATTTAAAACAAAACAAAAAAAAGACAAGCAATATATTTTTATTTATCTATTTGAAGTCTAGTGCTATCTATTCTCATATTTTATTATTTAAAAAAATAAAAGAATTCCCCTTTGACCCTTCAATCAATTGCATATTTATTCTCCAAATGCTAGTTTTTCTTTAAAAACTAATACTAGATGTATTTTTTCTACTCTATCTACTATCCCTGCTACTATCTACTTATTTTACTTAAAAAAAAAAAAATGAAAAAATGTTAATGCATGCATGTTGTTGCTCTTTATTGTCTTCATTTGTAAGTTGCTTTGGATAAAAGCATCTGCTAAATGACTAAAATGTAAGAGGAAAGAAAAAACATACACAAATCATGAAAATAATAACACATACAAACTAATATATGTAAAACTAATTTCACGTCTTACAACATTATACAACTATTTAAACACAATTTCAACTAAATGATGCATTTAGTGATTGTTAGTGATTAATAAATGTTGTTACAAATTTGTCATAAACATTTTAATAACTTTTTAATAAACAATTTACATAGTACATTTTACTGTAAAAATATATAATAATACATATGACAAAGCTCTAAACCAATATTTACATGTACTATAAGAGAGATATATGAATCTAAAAATACTAGTGTGAAAGAGAGAGAGAAAGAGAGAGAATATAACCCCTACCAAACTAGTAACTAGCTGACTGTTGGAACAGCTGAGCGCCCAGCGTGATCTCTCTACTTGTAAACGGTTAAATTACAATAGCAGAAAGAATGATTTTTCTGTACGAGCCCAGGCTCCAGGTTGTATTATTACGGCACTGGACATCACATTCACTATATTTTACCTTATTTGCATATATGTGTCACTGTGAACACATCAGCATCTGTGAGGATGTGGGTTCAGTCAGGCTCTGCTGACTTCCGCACCCCCTGCTTTGTGCGTGTGTGTTCAGGAGTCTATTTTGTTCAAGCCAGTGTATGTAGGTCACCTAGCAGCACTGGGCCATCAATTTCTCTGTCCTACTTAAAAAGACACACACTGGAGAAATTGGGAATTTTTCACTTTTAGACTACATACAGTACACACTGCTTTTCAACCTGCATCTGTGCTGGCTGGTTTGGGAAAGACTCTCCACAACAACAAAAAACAAAAAACAAAAAACCCAAAATTTGAATTCGGAACATCATAAAAAAAATGTAAATGAAACAGTAATAGCCTGCACAACATGAAAAGTTTAGATAAGAGAGGCCACGCATACACAAATCCAATTGAAAGCATTGGCACAATGAAAAGCGCAAGAAAACAAAGCAGCCTCTGATGTTATCGACAGGGAACCCCTTAAAAATGAGTTTTTCCTGGTTCTGGTTAGTTGAAAGTTCTGTTTCAATAGATCACAAAGCTTGTGAGCTTACATCTGGCAGAACTGATATAGTCCAGTTCTTAGGAAAGGGAACATTAAAGAAGTACTGAAAATACGCTCCGAAAGACTTCACCGCTGTCAACAAACCGAGCCGTGAGGACTCCGCTCCAGCAGTGTAAAATTCAAATCTTTTCTCAGGGGTCGTGCCTTCATGCTTTATCCTTCGTTTTCACAAAACAAGTAAGAATAACATTTCTTTCCATAGTGTGTAAAATGCAGCTGGTGTAAAAGAAAGGATAATTGAAGGTCAAATTAGTTTGCATCTATTAGCCATCAAATCATTTGGGAATGCTAGTGTTACACCAAGCATCTCACGCTAGTGACTCTGTACTTTAAGTTATTTGAGAAGTAAATCATTTTTTAGAAATCATGCACAACATTAACTGCACTATACACTGCTCAAAATAAAATAACACATCCTAGATGTGAATGAATGAAATATTCATATGAAATACTTTTGTGCTGACAACAAAAAACACACAAAAAATTATCGATGGAAATCCTATTTATTAACTCATGGAGGTCTGGATTTGGAGTCACAGTGGACCCCCACCTCATACCACCCTCATGGAGTCTCTTTCTGAGTTTCGGACCGTTTGAGCAGACGCATTTGTGGCCTGCTGGAGGTCATTTTGCAGGACTCTGGCGGTGCTCCTCCTGTTCCTCCTTGCACAAAGTCTGAGGTAGCGGTCCTGTTGCTGGGTTCTTGCCCTCCTCCACGTCTCCTGATGTACTGGCCTGTCTCCTGGTAGCGCCTCCATGCTCTGGACATTACGCTGACAGACACCGCAAACATTCTTGCGACAGCTCGCATTGATGTGCCATCCTGAATGAGCTGCACCACCTGATCCGCTACCAGCATTGGTGGTCACCACCTGGAGAACCACTCCTTTATTGGGGGTGTCTTACTAATTGCCTATAATTTCCACCTGTTGTCT
>JAUMHR010000069.1:12152630-12163986 GCA_032361145.1 Enteromius fasciolatus
TGTAACGCTGCTGGTTATGTAGGTGCAGCCGCCAAGGGAGAGTTCCAGCCAAAGATGAGCATTAAATACACACATAGAGCAGAGAAGCTGCTTAAGACTGTTCTGACAGAGAGAGGAATGGCTTTAGGTATTGCCCTTCCAAGTAAGGTCTGTCTTCAAATCCAGGACCAGTGATGGGTTGTCAATAATCTTACATCTGATGATGTAATGGTAATAATAAAATAAAATAAGCATGTGATGGGACTGTATATGACCATGCTTACTCTACGATTTTACTTTAGTAGAGAGTTACCCTTTGGATCGTTTGGAATTCGGATACACTTTGAGGTTGCACAGAGAAGTTCAGAGGATCTAAAAGAAATGGAGTTAATCCTGCACCCCAGGGCATTCCAGAAAAACTCAGCGGCTGGGAGAGTGCATTTGTCCTGGAGACACTATCTTAAGGAAGAAAGGCCAGGGGATAAGCTCAAGTCAATCAAATTTCTGCAATGTCATGCCTCATTACTTGTTGATATTGATTTGTTGGCGTCGACATAAGCAGCATTAACATTAGTCAGCCTCAAAAAAAGGGAATAAATGGGCCAAACTGAGTTAAAACCACATTAAATGTGCATCAGGATTGATTTTCTGGCATTGAGCAATGTGCAAAAATGGAAAAAGTAAAAACAACAGATAAAAATACACTACATTTAATAAATAATGGTTGTTTTACTGTATGTCCATGCCTGAACAATCAGTATTCCGGGCTGGTCTGAACTAAAGGAAGCTAAATGCTTTGTGGGTTTTTTTTTTCCTCCAGACCATTTTTTCGGCCTGAGGCATTTTATCCTTCTTTAATTGCCCTTTGAGATAGGTCTGATCAATCCGATGGCCTGGATCCCAGCTGCGTGCTACTATTAGCTGGGCTTTGAAGATGCGCTCTGAAGGGGGCCTCACATTCATCATCTAATTCATCTAAAGGTTATTCAGATAGACCGGACAGTGGATAGCCTCCAAGAACTGCCTTTTTTTGTTGTGGTGGTTGTTGCCTGAGACTATTTTCGTGGTGCCAGCACTCAGGGCTTATTAAAGAGCCAATGAGATGGGCCTAAGATACCTGTGGAGTTAGCCGTAGCATTATCGCTAAGGTCTCCAAGCAAATCCAGATGTTATCACAAGGACTGAGGTACTTTCCAGAGGTCAGAACCCAAATACTGTGAAGGAAAAACTCTGGCATTTCGCTTCCCCTCTTTCAAACAGGCACACAAACTCACCATGCAGATAAATAACCCAGAAACACAAAATATTGAGCTGCTCGTTCAATCTTTGTCACAATCTCCATCAGGTACCTGTCATGCATTCTGAAGAGCACTCAATGAAAGTGGCCCACAATCTCTCACAGAGTGTGGCAGAGCTAAATGCTTCACTGAAAAGAGGGCAAGATGCTTTCATATCGCACAAAGCGAATGCCTACGGTCAATATCTATAATAAACTGCCAATGACCTAAAGATACAACAACAGAGTCTGGTCTCATGACCACGGAAACCACAATTAAATCAAGGATGTCTCATTAGTTACATCAATAAATCTACGCTTTCTATACACCAAACTGTGGCTATTATGAAAAACGCCAGCCTAAACACATTTTAGGATACATTTCCTGAGCAGTTGTGCCACTTTTGCACAATATTTCAGTGCAAAAGCCTGCATCTAATCACTGTCAATGTCAAGCTCAGTGCTATTAATATTGCAGATCGCGGTGGTGTAGCCTACACAAGCCAGCACTCAAAACTGACTTGCAGGATGGGAATTGCACTGTGCAAATAACATTAAGCACTAATTTTGTTGCTGTGTTTGTGCCTTTACCTCATTTACATAATTATTACAGTGTGTTGGGTGCTAAAACAATGTAATCAGTACATACAAACACGAACCACAATCAGTGGACGCGATTCATTCCTACTGAAAATTAAATAAATTAATAAAGAATATGATTAATAAGAATAAAAAAATAAGCTTATTCCCTCACTCCCCTAACTGATTATTAAAACAAAATAATACATTGTTTATATATTAGAAATAATCATTCTGCACATCATTCAATTTAATAAAGAAAAGCTATTGACAACCGCTGCCAACTAAAACATCAGCACTGCTCTATGACTGTGCTTAGTTCATTTAGAAAACAACTATACATGGTTGACTCTCCAACACTTTTAAGTCACAAGAGGGCCGATACAAAATCGTGACCAATAGGGAGAGAGAAACAAAGCAAAAGAAGGATACAAAGCCCAGAATCATATAGCGCGAAAGAGAACAACAGGCTCAAAGCCTCAGAGAGGTGGGGGCATGCTTCAGATTTTGATGGCATGCAAGTGGACACGCATTAGCAGCATCTCTGGGTATTTGTAAGGGCATAAGAGCCTCTCCACACAGCCCCTGGGAAGCTCTCAGAGAGCAGCTCTGCCCTCTCCACTTCCACCCCCCGTTCCCTTCACAGTGTATCCTGAAGGGGGTCTGGAGAGAACAGGGAGCAAATTACTCCTTCATTAAGAGATAGCCCTCCCTGTTATCATGTCCTTGTAATCCTTCGCCATGAAGCTGCTTTTAACAAGGTTTAATGTAGCTGAAAGCTGATGCTAAATAATCTATCGCAGATAGCGTGGCGCTGGCTGAAATAGAGGATCCAGTGGACGTAATCCTGAGGGTCGTGCTCTAATGCAGTGTGGCTGAAGGAGAAATTGGCCGTCTGGCAGTACACAGCCGGGGCGGGTGGGCTAATGATGCATCAGCGTCCATCATAACATGTCTACGCTTTCATACTTTTGCCCTTCCTCTCCATCTCTCTCTCTCTTTCCATCTCCGTCTCCATTTCCAAGGCTACACTCTGCAAAAAGGCACCAGGTCACTGGAGGAATTAATGAGCATATGCTTGGTCAAAATGCACTTGTTATGAGTCAATGAATGAGTGAATGAATTAATAAATGAGCACACAAATGTTCTCCTCATTTGTTTCGCATGAGATTTAAATATCTGTTTTAAGTTAATTAACATATAAACACACTGGTAAACTCATGAATTTGCACATTAAGTGAATGAATGTACAGTTCACTCATTCGTTACATGTCTACGAATGAATGAAGTTGTGCAGATTTCCATCATTTGCTATTTGAATATATTAATTAACGACTGAACACATGCACAAATTGCTGCATGCTTTGTTTGTAATAAGTGAATGAATAAGCAAACCGCATGATCTACATTTCTCACGACTGCCCTACTTCACAAAACTGAAGTATAGCTCATCCTCAGATGTTTTACAATAAGGAAGATCTCATTGGCGTGTGGCCTGCCAATCCTCTCTTTGTTTTTCCGGCCCCACAGCCCAGACTGATAAAGAAATAAGGCGTTCCTGAAAGATATTCCCCCGTCTGTCTCTTTCTCGCATGCGTGAGGGGATCGCTCACGGTAAAATGTCACTGGCTGTCATTTTTATAATTTGATTTATACCTTGTCAGAAATCTACTTACGCTTCACAAGCTGGAGGAGTCAAGAAGCCGTCCAAGAGCCGCTGGAGGTTAAACAGATCACTGTACATATTCTCCCTACAATTTCCTTTAATACCCCTTTAGAAGTACAAGCAGGAAGTACATAGAATTTTAATATTTGTCATCCCTGGAACAAACACACTTCAGGGGTTTTTTTTTTTTGTATTCAATGATTTTTAAAAGTACATACAGTGGAGTCCAAGCATCCAAACTGACCACATTGAAAACCTTAACTAAAGAGCAAACAAAAATAAAAAGCCTTAATATTTTGTTATCTGTGTTCATGTTCCCATACCTATGAATTTACTATTCCCTGTAGTTGGTATAAAGGGGAGAAATAAAGATTTTGAAACACTATCAACGTTTGATTCCGTGGATTTTTACACGTTCCCCCTCATTTTGGGTTTGCAAGCTTTTCATAACTTTTTTTTAAATGGAGAAGCAGCAGCTCACCATGATCTCCTCCAACGAGCAACACTCTCTCTCAGAGCTCTTTGATTACTAAAACACTCTAGAGCTTCTCTTTTTAGCTGCTGTCTCACATGATCATATCTGTGTTCACACTCCCATTAAAGCGTGCAGGCCTCCTTTAATTCAGCTTATCATTTATTAAATGACATCTCAAACGCTGATAGCACATGAGCATCAATAATCCTTACTGATAGAAGCTGAAAGTGATCTTGTGCAGTCAATGTTTAATGCCCAGTTTTACTAAGACTGTGGGAATAATCACATTTAATAGTATCATATATGATGTATTTATAAAAAAATATGATATTAGGAATACTATTTTTAAATAATAACAGCAGGTGTAAACATGAGCCACATTAATGTTAAAAAATTAAAAAATAAATTGTTTTGTACTTGCATCATGACTCTGAATCAAAAAAGAATCAAACCATAAGGTGCCTAAAGAGTCCCATTCCTAATTCTGACAGAGAAGTGATTTCTCATGATCCTCATGAGCAAAAATCTTAAAGATTCCTCACATGACAGGAAACCTGGAGGCAACTGTTACAGCAACTAGAATACTTTTTTTTCTTCCTAATAACATCTCAGAAAAGACTGCCCCCTCCTCTCCTTAGTCCTGAAGTACTCTGATCCACTACAAAGTCAAAGCACATTGCCTGGGCTTTCAAGAACAAAGCCCAAACAGGTAGCTGGTCTTGAAAGACGGTGGAGGAGCTTAGTGTGGTGAAGAGGGAAACCACGAGTGACCAGTTTAACATTCAGGCTTTCCTGTTACTTTAAAAAAATTGTTTAATCAAATACAAAATTGTCTATTTTACACACTAATCATTAAGAAGATGCCAATGTCAGACACTATTGAAATGGCAAATGACTCCCCGTCTTCCAGATCGGTCACTTAAGAGGGTACACTTCAGCAAGAACCCCACTAGGTTTGGGAAAAGGACCAAACAGTCTCACGACCAATTTGCACGTATTTGTACGAGTCGGCAAATTCGTGTTAATTCATACAAATTTGTACGACCTCACTCATACGATTTTGTATGATTTGTCTAAGCCCCAGTGACAGGTAGGCTTAGGGGCGGGGTTAGGTGTACAAATTCATATGAACTGACAACTCGTAAAATACGTACGATGTAGCAAATATTTTATAAATTAGCCACCTCGTAAAAAATGTATGAATTGCAGTGGGGCTGGGCTGAAAAGGACCAGTATAAAGCAGTCGAATATAGCGTTTAAGTTATGAGATGTCAAATGTAAACAATATCAGCAATTATAGTTGAAAAACAATCCTATTTTTCGTCCTTTCGATAAGAGCCCACGCTATCATGATTCTTCCTCTCTGCCACCCTCCACCACCCGCAGCTCTCTCTTTCCCTCTCCCTCTGATTGTTGCAGGATTGTTTTAGAGCTAAAGGAGCTCTTATCTGCATGCCTGTTAACGAGGCCCTTCATTAGCAGCGGTTGCTGCCTTTCAGCATGCCTTTGTCGCCATGGCAACCGCAAAGCGTTGTCACTCAGCGCCGGGACATCTTCATCAGCATAAGAGTGAGGATGAGTGTTGCATCTCTTAAAGCTATCGTATTCGAAAATATCTCGGAGCAGGAACACAGCGTTGCATTCTGGGATGTTCTTTTACTCTGCCCTTTTCCGTGAAAGCACACGAAGAACAAATAAACAGCATTTTTTTCCCCCTCAATAAGCGTGTTTATTACACACGACACCATTCGTTTTGATTTGCACATATCTCTGAGATTTTCAATACATGTCAGACATGTGGCGTCGTAGCTGGCCTCGCCTAGCTAATAACGGTCGGTGTGCTTTGAATATGTGCCATTCATTCAAGTGTCATTACGGCGTTAAACCAGTGTCAAAAAAAGCTGAATGTGTTTATCTTATTCATTCTCAGGCTGAATTCTCACCTCAGAAGCTCACCTCCCATTAATCTTCCTCAAAGCGGCAGCAGCAGGCTGCTTCTCCGGCCGTGCAACGAGGGAGGAGGCGTGGATGTGAGGGGTATCTCTGCGCATAATACTATATTCTTCTCTTTATTGAAAGTGACACTTCACGAATAAAGGCCTGGTGAACACCATAAAGACTATTTCATATACAGATATGGTGATTATTTACCAGCTAGTCGAGACCGAGTGAAAACAAACAAAGTAATCTTATGCTTAGCCTGTTGCTGGTGCGAAATGTTCCTGTCGCTGAGGAAATTAGCTGCTGATGCTTTCTGTGCGACTTTAAGGAAAAACTGAGATGTGCTCGCTGCATGTGTTAGTTAGAGCTGTAGGGCTGGATCAGATGTATGAGAACACCCACATAAACTCAAGCACAGAAATTTGTCACACACCGTAAGTGAAGATATATCTCAGTGAAAGGAAATATTTCAGTTTTCTCACCCGTGTGTTGCGTCAACCCTTTATCCACATATATTAAATACAGTATATTTACATATAAAAGTGCTTTCATTTGAATATTTTGTGATAATTATATTTCAATAATAATTCCGATAATAATATTTGGAATTTTTTAGTTTTACACACACAAAAATCCTACCTGGTCTCATGGCATAACATTTTTAGCGAGACACAAAATATGTACCAACAAGTACATATCACTGCAGTTCCCAAAATAAATGAATTGATTCCTTTTCACACATATTTACAGAGTTTCGATTAATAAAGAGTAATTTTAACGCAATATCATGCTAATATTAATATGCTGGGATATTTGAAAACTGATGCCTTTGAACGTTAGCATCACACATATCCAGCTTCATGTCTATGGGTTTTCACAGACGGTAGGTTTGTTCAGTAGCTGAAAGAGTATGAAGAGGCTCCTGAGTAACTACAGTTTAGCATTTGTTAACACTATCGGATAGGTTCATCAATGTAATAAAAATGTGCCAGTGTTTTAGCGACACACTTTTATTTTGAAACTGCTGTGAAATGTGTAGTAAGGCACGTAAAAACTGGTACATATTTGTATGAGACTAGGTTGAAAAAGTCTGATTCATGAATAAACCAATCCAATTTGTCAATGGCTCGATTCAGATTACTAATGAATCTTTCCAAATTTGACCAGTCTAAATCAGTTAATAGAAGAATTTGAAGAAATAATGACTGAAATTTCAGTCTGTTTAACAAAACCAAAAAAAAAAAAGCTTTTGTAAAACTTACTAATCGAATGCATTTCACAGAAGAAATAACAGCAGAAGGGTTTGAGCAAGTAAATATTGACAGAATTTTCATTTTTGCCTGAACTCTCGCTTTCAGCAAATAAAAGGATGTTGCTCAAAAAAATAAACGAAACGGGTCGTGAGCAGGGCCATCCCCGACACTGGCTTTGCCATTGATAATAAACACACAGGAAAAGGAACCAAACTGCTTGGAACAATACAGCCCTTCCATCTCCGCACCATGCTGAGGTTGTGGGCTCCCATTACGGCTGTGCAAAATAATGCGATCACCACAAGCAAATACTCTTAACAGGCCGTGTCAGAGCACGCAAATAAAAGGTGTGTGTGTCTATACATGCGTGTTTGTATGTGTGTGGTGATCAGCGCACATTACTGTGGGGCCTTTGTGCCTCAGACTGCTCCTGATAAGCTTTTCCATTGGCATTGTTCTGCAGAGATAAAGCCTACTGAAATGAAATCTAAAGGCTGAAAGAGCCCATTTTCCTCTCTCTCCTTCTCTTATTCATCCTCTCGCTCTCTATCTCTCTCTCTGTGAGCTTATCTGTCAGAAAGGCTGAAGAAAATGGACAAGCTGTGAGAAAAGTCCAGGTCGACCACCTCCCTCTCCTGCTCAGCCTTTTTCAAGCTGACCACCGCCAGACGCTGCTGTATCTCTGGCGCACACGACTCAAAGCCCTCGCTTCTCCGTAATCCCACCAAACTACCCGCCGAACGGTGCGACGCGGCCGGCGCAGAACCAATTATGCCCCCACAGGCTGAAGGACCAGCGTGTAGCAGCCTGCAGCTGTCAAATGCGCAATAAAATAGCATCAGGCATTTCCCAGATACCCTCACCCCCGAGTCTGGCACCTCTCAAACAGAATTTAGCACAAACTCTCTCAACTGCTCATTTCTAGCTGTGTCAGAGCGGTCTCAGTCTCTCATTCTCTCTCATATTGTGTTGCTTCCCTCTGGCGAATGCCACCTGGGAGAGTTGTTCTCATTAACCTTGTGCACCTGTACTAGGCAGCTTTTAAAAGCAGAAAAATACCCTGCCCGAGTCAGTCGGATTCATTTTGTGAGCCTGTGTTGCTTACTGCTTGATTTGAGTCTGATGAAACCTTTTTTTCTTCTCTGCTGGCCTCCTCTTTAACCTAAAGGCATGTTTGAGCTAATTTCTCCCCTTAGTATTGACATTTTCAGCACACATTTCCAAAGGCTTCTTTCAACAGGTCTTCCCTCTCCCCGCGCTGTTATGAAGATGGCTGTTTAAACATGGCGACTTGCTGAGTTGCCTTCAGGCAAATGTGATGCGATTACGCGAACTTGCACACACGAATGCACACATACTGTTTCAAGTGGTCCCAGGACATACATACATACATACATAGACCAGTGACAAGAACACAGGCTGGAAAAAGAAAAACAAATAACATGGGGGGGGAAAAAAACTAAATAACATTCTATTAAAATACAAATAAATTATGAATTAATAATAAAACTATTTGAAAATCTGAAATAAAAAATTATATAAATTTATACATAAAATAATTATTGTATAAAAACAGTGTTTTATTCTATTATAAAAATGTTCATATACTAATTAACAATTAAAACGTCAAAAACGCTCTAACATTAAAGATAAACATATCTCATCCTACTTGTTACACTAAGAATGAAGAGTGTATTCCTATATTTGGCTACGTCACACCAGAGGACACACACACATCTACATTTGAAGTGGTCCAAACCTTTCATCAGTGTTGTCCTAAAACCAAAAACAATACCCAACTTTGATTAATTTTTATGCTCCACTTCAAATGTTGACTACTGTATATACTGTACACACACATACTGAAATTAGTCCTTGAATTCTTAGAAACGCATGCCAACAAAAGGTGTTGAACCACAAACCAGATTAATAATATTCAGGCAACCCACTACTAGCCGACTTTTAGTTTTTATAGTACTGTATATGCAGTCTGTTCACTCACACACACACAAAACTGTCGACAACTTAATAAGACAGATCACATCTCCAAGGAACGCTATGGACAGGAGTATCACTCCCACTTGACGGACACTCCAACAGAAAGAAATAACCGGACAGGCTATTAATTGCCCTTTCTATGCCACCCAGCAGAGCATGTCTACAGACAGTGAAATGTCTCTCTCTCGTGACCCCTACAAAGATTCATGGAAAAGGTTCAGCCCCTGGCTATACTTAGACACCTTACAGAGAAAAAATCCCCACATATCAATAGTCCAACAAGTACGGGAGGCTGATGTTTCTGAGCAGAGAGACAACATCAAGGGAATTGCTTCCTGTTTCAAGCTAAGGGTCACAATGGATTGCTTAAGGTCACTTAGCAGCAAAAAAAAGAAAAGAAAAAGAAAGAAAGAAAATTCTGCTCAGGTGTCAAAGTTCACTGACTGGAAGAGAACTGAAGGAGTTTTGTCCATCCAGGACACAATTAGTTTATAAGACACACAGTGATTATAAGTTATAGTAATTATAATTCATGAGCATAATCACTGTAAATTATAAGATTTTAACATGCCTCGCCCCACAGATATTAGTATATGCAGATTTTATTTTATTTTATTTTTTGGTGCACTGCAGCCAAGCATTACCCTTAAAAAAAATTAATAATAAAATCTTTATTATTTCCAAATAAATTAGAGGCTGCATATAACTGGATTCAAAAACATTTCAGCATATTTCCATAGGATCGGCAACGAAAGGGAGTTAGGTATGGAATAAATAATGCATAAAATGACTAAATAATGTAGTGTTTACTACACAAAGGGGAGAAACAGCAAACTGTTTGTTCGTTGGATCAATTTGTTCCCTTTCATTTGTGTAATTGTAATTAAAACAGAGTGTCTGAGCGGCGGGTATGCAGCAGCAGCATAGACCGGCAACACGGGGCCCTTCCATCTTCCTTCTCTTATCAATTAGTGGAACAATAATATCGTTCCCTCGTCGCAAGAGCCATTAGCATTTTGATTGAACATCTCAAACACAAAGTGCCGAGGCTGTGGAACGCCAGAGGACTGTCTTGTGCCGCGCTGTTCCCTGGCTTCCTCCGTCGGGACCTGTCACTTTCTTCTGACAAAAGCCACAGAGAAAAGTGGGGGGGTATTGGGGGAAATAAGAATGACGAGACACGGAGGGAGAGATGGTGTGGGATGGAGGGAGACAGGTACAACACATCCGAGGAAGGAAAGGGAGGGTTGGGAGGTTAAAGTGGAAATGTGTGCACGGGTGAGATTTCAGTGGGGTTTTTTAAGCCTCAGCTGGTCTCTCGGTTATGAGAGATTGCAGTGGTGCACTAGGACCTCACAACATCCTCTTTAAACAGAGATTTCCTCCAGAACAAACCCTCGGCACACATCTTCAGCCAACACATTCTCCCGGAAAGCCTTTAGGGAAGCACAAGAGAAAGCCTCGACTGTACACAGAGCATTCCCAAAAACCATTCACCAATAGATTTGAGATTTCAAATAAAAATAAATAAATAAATAAAATAAAATACTTGAAAATCGTGTTTATATTTATAGTGTCATTTTCAACAGGTTTCATGTTGGCTCTTTAGACCGAATTGACGTGAACATCATCACTGTGTCAGGGCCGCCAAGCATCTGTTCATCAGTGTGGTTTCACACCATGCTTTGCCTGAGGAGGTTACATAAATTACTTGAGACAAAACATTAATGCAGTCTGTACACAAACCTCAGAAAATCTCAAAGCATTCCACCACTAAAAGGAAAGCAGATACTTTATCATGCTTGATTTGAATGCACTCCAGACTTACGAGGTACCTTAGACATATCTAGAGACCAGAACATCATGAAACAATCACATAAACAACACTCATGACCACTAGAAATCACATATATGAGGTTTTTTTTATAGAAAATAAGTGCTTTTCATTCAGCAAAGATGCATTAAACTGATTTAAAGTACCTCTCTTTCAAATTAACAGTTTTTATGAACGGCCTATTCATCAAATAATCCTAAAACCATGATAAAATTATGTAAGGAATAATTGACGACGGGCCGTTGAATTATTAGAAAAATAATGCACACCGTTACACCAATAATTCAACGGTCTGGAGTCAATTATTCCGCTTATACTACGGTTGCCACACCTCAAGACATCGATCAGATGATAT
>JAUMHR010000069.1:12184638-12211258 GCA_032361145.1 Enteromius fasciolatus
GTCAATATGTGAACATTTAAATATGTTTTGAATCCTGATGTCATTCTCTATAGATTTACTGGGGTTTTGAGGCAATTTTAGCTGTTATAGCGCCACCTATGGTCCGATTTTTATGAAACTTTGGATAATTGTTGAGAGCCATGTGAGACATGTACTTATTGAGTTTCGTAAAGTTTTGAGTTTTGGTTTTGGTTTTATATGCTGCGAGGTTTACGTGACCACGCCCCATTTTTAAATAAGCTAATTAGAGCTAACCAAAGGAAAAAATTCAACATTTTTTTGATAATTATTGATCTAGAGAGTCCACAGATTGTTACCGCAGAGGTTTGGCTTCGATCGGGCGAAAAACCAGGGACTAGTTTGCAAAAGTAGGTTTTTAACATATTTGTTAATAACTAATCACCGGTTTGATTGACAGCAATGGTTCTTGAGGTGAAGTTGTTCAGAATGAGGAGACCAATCATTTGATATGAAGAAATTTTGTGAATATCTGAACATTTGAATAGGTTTTAAAATTTGAGGTCATTGTCTATAGAAATACTGTGTTTTTGACGCGTTTTTAGCTGTTATAGCGCCACCTATGGTCCGATTTTCATGAAACTTTGGATAATTGTTAAGAGTCATGTCGGAGATGTTCTTTGGAAGTTTCGTAAAGTTTTGAGTTTTGGTTTGCGTTTTATAGGTTGTGGGGTTTATGTGGCCACGCCCAATTTTTAAATAAGCTAATTAGACCTAACCAAAATACAAAATTCAACATTTTTTTGATAATTATTGATCTAGAGTGTCCACAGATTATTACTGCAGTGGTTTTGTTCCGATCGGGCGAAAAACCAGGGACTAGTTCGCAAAAGTAGGTTTTTGACATATTTGTTAATAACTAATGAACGGTTTGATTGACAGCAATGGTTCTTGAGGCAAAGTTGCTCAGCATGAAGAGTGCTATCAAATGATATGCATATTGTGTGGGTGTGTCAAACACCACGTGATTGCTGAGCCAAAAAACTCGTTAGCGCCAACTGGTGGCCGATTTGTTTCAAAATTCTTTCAGACCTTTAGGGCCATGAGTCGAACATGCCCAGCGTGTTTGGTTCCGATCAACCTTCGTTAACCTTGTCTAATTAGGGCTTAAAATTTATTGGCCGATGGCGGCCATGTTTTTTAACATACGCCAATATCCTTTTATAGGCTTGTGCCAGTTTGGACCAAGTTGCTGCATATCAATTTTTAAGTCGATCAGACCAACGGTTGTCTAGTTATAGTTTAAAATATGTTTTTTCTGTCTTATAGCGCCCCCAAGTGGCAGAGCTACGCAGTTTTTTTTATTTGACTAAAGTTTGAGCTTATACATATGCGTATCGAGTTTGGTGAAGATAGCTCACTCCGTTCCAGAGTTATAGTCCGAATAACATTTGGCTAACGTTAACATACATGCTAATTGGCCTACTGTTTCGCGACAAAATCCAAATTTCAACTTTTTTTTGATAATTATTGATATTCAGTGTCCACAGATTATTTCTGCACTGGTTTGGTTTCGATCGGGCGAAAAACCTAGGACTAGTTCGTAAAAGTGGGTTACACCTTTAGCTCAATTTTACGGGAAAACGGTGCGTCGTAGAGCGAAAATCCTGACTGAGAAATGTTTTGCGTACGACTGCAAGGATCGCAACGAAGTTGAGTTTTTGAGTCTACGACTAAATTTGAGCGATCTACGGCCAAAAATGTAAAAAATGTTTGTTTTTTGCGCTGTAGCGCCCCCGTTTGGCCGATTGGGCTGGTTTTCTGCGCCTGAGTAGCGAGGAGGACTACTACCATCTGACAAAGTTTCAGCTTTCTAGGCCTTACGGTTTGGGCTGCACGATCAGTTTTAGGGAAGAATAATAATAAAAAAAAAAAAAATAATAAAAATCCTAACAATTACAATAGGGTTTCAGTGCTACGCACTCGAACCCCTAATAAAGCAATCAATATACAGTCAGTGCAATAATACAATAGTGTTAGGGTAATAGAAAATAAATCCCAGCTAAATCTTAATCAACTAAAAATAATTCAGAAAACACATTTTTAACCCTCATTCAACCCAGGATAATTTATAAAAAAAATATATATATATCAGCAATATGTGACAACTAGCTGAGAAAAAGTTGAAAAGACAATATCAGTGTTATTTAAAATACTACTGTTGTTTCTATTTATTTACTGTTCTGATTAATCTAACTGCCACAGTATGCTCTCCATCTGGTGTTTTTGGTGTACATAAGTATTATAATGATATTAATCATTTGAAAATTCAGTAATTAAGCCAGTTAATTAGTATGTAAATAAGGTTTCAGAAACACTGGCAGGCCTTCCGTTCAAATCTGCAAATTTAAGAGCAAATCCGGACGCGTCAGCTTTCATTACGGCAGGTGAGAGTGGCAGGTCACGGAGCGTGCGTGAGGGAAATGACAGCAGGACAAAGGTTGTTTCGCTCCAAAATGAAATGGGAGTGGAATCAAGCCGGGCACCTCAGCGTGGCAAAGCCCCAGCAAACCTCCGGGCCAGCGGCCGAGGAGCAAGCTTAAACTTTCTCCCTCACTCTCTCCCTCTTGCTATCTATTGCCCGCTTACTCACATACCCCTCCTCTTCGCACCTATCCACTCGGATCGATGGCCGCACTGCAGAAGTAGTGGTCTGGGAGTGCGAAAATTCAGCTCGTTCTCGGAGAGAAGCAGTGTAATTTTCACAGTGATGAAAAAAGCAATAACATTTTTGCTCGTCCTTTACAGCTAGCGATAGACGAGGTGTGGGCTCAAACAGCTGAGAACTCACATTCTCCACTAGTCGAAGGGGCCAAAGTCACATCCTTGAAAAAAAAAAGGAAGACCTCAACCTTTCGATATTCAAGTCAATAGGAAATCTGTCAGGGGCGAAGCAATGATCTTATAAACATTAGCGGATGCAAAATGACGAGCAACACTCCTGGATTTCAATAAACAAAATATCAATCTTACGCAAAGGCTGGATGCGCTCCTTGTTATATTAGGAGCAGATGTATGTGCTTGATAGAGAGCATTAAGGGTTATATCCCAGCATTCATTTCATTACAGTTCCCGCCAGAGCCTTACCCCCTGTAGCTCTTTATTTAGCTCAGCAGTTAAAGCCTCTTTAACTGCAGACTCAATATGACGACATTCGCCGCTCGTAAGGGAAGAGCAGAACAATGGCGAATCTAAAAACGTGATACTGTTACTTCTGCAGATCTCTGATCACGACACCTCCCGCCCCATCCCACTCCTTTTATTTGAGGATGAAACACCAGAGCAAAATTTGAATACAGTTGTACATCTTCCCATTTATTAATGCTTGGATTAACATGACTGGGGGTTTTGTCAAGGGAGTCTTTACTAGAGCCCAGGGAGCAGTTCTGTGTGACAGTAATAGTCCTCAGTTAATATACTTGAGTGATGCAGATTTCTTAGTGTTGGAAAGCAGAACAAAGGGGGTTTATTTGAAGCGTGAACACAAAGGTAGAATTGTAAAGTGGAGGGTGTAAACGGGAGGGTAGGAGCCACTCGAGATGAAAGCCATGTTATTTGACACAGCGCTGGCAGTGAATTAAAAAACAAAGGCAGTGGTGGGAGAATCCTCCCGACTTTTGACAGGAGAAAGATGAGCCACTTTTACTTTCCTCCCATCCTGGCTTTCACTCTCTCACACTGGAAAAACACTATTTGCTCTTGATATCATCTGTCCGTCCACAGGCACCCTTGATTTCTTACTCCCTCTCTCGATATCGATTTTGCCAGACTGTGTGCTACTAAAGTTCTTCTCCGGAAATCTTTAAAAAGTTGCTATTTTTAAGACGTTAAAGGAAAATATATTAGTGGGAAGGAGATTGTTGTGTCTGATTTTTTTTTGGAGTAATCTGAAAATATGGAATTAACATTAATGTGGATATGACAAAAATTAAACGGCGTTTTAATTGGAGTAAAATCGACTAAAATGAACGGATATGATTAAATATTTAATTGACTTAATTGTATTGAGAAAACAAGCATTACTCAAATGTTTTACAAAAACTACTCTTTAAAATAAATGTTCTCCTTTGGACCGTCTATCAAAGATTTCTGAAAAAAAAGGATCATGTTTTAAACAAAAAAGCAGCACAAATGTTTTTAACATTGATTAATGTTTCTTTGGCATCAAGTCAGCAGATTATAATGACTTCTGAGGGATCATGTGACACTGAGGACTGTAGTAATGGCTGATGAAAATTCATCTTTGCCATAAGAAGGAATTACATTTTTAAATATATTCAAATAGAAAAGGTATTATAAATTGTAAGAATATTTCACAGCATTCCTGTTTTTACAGTATTTTTAACAAAAAGATAAATTAAATAAATAAAAAACATAAGCTGCTTGCATTAATCTAAGTTAATGGGAATATTATTCCATAAATAAGGTTGAATAATGTGATTTGGGGCCCAAAAAAATGTAAAAAAATCCAGGTTTAGTGTCAACAGACAGCAGTCATCTTCTTGGAATTCTTCAAGATGTTCTAGAGTTCAGTATTTTCCCACCAAACACCATGTCTTGAAGCAGAACGAAGCATCTCTGAAGTTTCAGTCTGCTGGCTTTGTTGGTTCTCATGAACATGCATGTGCAACACAGTGCTGTGGAGGTGGGTAGGAGAGCAGCCAGGCTCGAGGAGGAGTTCAAAAGCCTAAAACGGGCCACTCGTTCTTCTGAGGGCCCCTGTAGCACGGCAGAAAGGCCTCCTGAGAAAAAAACAGCTCAGAGAGTGCACAATCAAAGGCTGAAACTCAAAGCTCCACTGAATGGAACTGTATAACAAAATGGCATTTGAACAGATTCAGGCAATGTTCCTCAGAATGTGATATCAAGCCTTCAGGTGAATTATTCAGAGTGGCTATTCAATTACAATTATTATCAGACCCAAAATGGCCTCTGAGAACGAGACAAGAAAAGGATGGGAAAAGGAAAACCAAGATAATGAGAAGGTCACAGCCATAGAGTGAATACTAGAGTGAATGTTATTGCAGATAATGGCAAGCTCACGTGAACCTGCTCATATTTGGTGCATAGCTCTCCATTCAGTGTAAAACCCTGTCAGTGTGATAGATTGAAAGGAGTCTTGCCGCTTCTCTGCCATTTTCTTTCTCTCACTTCTTACATTGTGGGCAGCGGCACGGTGCAAACTGACAAATCTCAGCGGGTTTTACAGTCTCCTGAGCTGCGGTTACCAAGAAGTCACGTTTTTCCATTCAACCAGGCCAAAGAATTGAAGAGACACTGAGAAAACATTTACACTGACGAGTCACTTTGACTAGCATTCATTCAGTGAAAAAACCTCTCTGTTTCTGTCATTATTTATTTAGCTCACTATGACTTTCCTTGAACAGAAGAGGAAAGTCTAAAGAATGTGATTTTTAATGCAATGCACTTAAGCTTTCAAGCTTCAAAAATAATGCAAAACAACAGTATTAAAGTGGTTCAAATGGCTTGCACAATATATCACAATATATTTATCTAGATCACCACAAACTGGATCAACCTAATCAGGAAGATATGACTCAAAAGGAATCATTCATTCACAAATCATACACTGCTTCGTCTTTTATTAAACGCATCAAGCACAGCTTTGGCAGATTCCAAGATTACTAGTGTATAAGACTTGAAATATAGCACATGAATCACTTTTAAAATACTTTTTATGGGCAATTTTACAAAGTATTCAGTCTTCATTAACTGTAATTGCATGCAGGAAAAGCGACCAGCACCAGCTTTACTGCAGTATTCACCAGCATGCCACAAACGTGGTACATAGACATCAGCTTGAAAATATTCCTTGAACATTTAATGGATCACACGGCAGACCTTCATTCTACCAGCTCTTTGATGACGTACAATACTAAGGGGCCACCAGGTGAAAGAAAACAACATCTTTTATTCAGAGGAGGCCTTTTAGAACCATTTCACTTTAGTTAACTATTTCTAGTTAACTAAAATCTCTGCTGACTTTGAACAGGAAACAGACGTCTTTAGGGGCATTGGGAAAGTGCCAATCATTCTAATTGTTTGAATTTGTATTGACTCAGGCAAGAAAAAAAGAGATGTGGGTCAAAGCAAATACCTGAAGCCTCAAGCCTGAAAGAAAGAGAATCAAAGAGTGAGAGAAACAGAGAAAGAGAGAGAGAGAGTGGGGTGGGAGGACAAATGTGTACCTCAGCTGTTCTGTTGGGTTTTCCATTATATTTCTGAAATGGACTGAGCAGGCAAAAGAGCTTCTTTTCAGACAGTGCGCAGAGGCAGAAATGACTTATAATGAATGAACGCATCAGAATGGGATTCCTCAGCCATACTGCTCCGAAGAAAGTTGCATAAGAACATAAGGTTAGAAGGAATTGTTGCGCATGACCCAAGGCGAAAAAAGAGAGCGCCCACACCACAGAAAGAGAACAAACCTTTTTCAATACTTAAACAATTAAGTACCCAAACTTATTGCATTGGGCACATTTTAGCATAGAGCTTCCCTCCCTCCATCTTCCTCTCTTCTACTCTTATTACTTTCAGGAATTGAGCTGAATCAGTCTTTGCAACTTAGAATTGAATTATGCATTCGTTAGTTCATGCATATGCATGGCTTCCCGAAGTTCATGAATATCTATTACGTTGCCATTTACATTTCTTCCATTTTCCTAATACATGAAAATCTTACACTAATGAACAAATGGAAGGACTACAGCTTGTAGACAGAGAGCTAGCGATGTGCTAAATAAAAGAAAGGCGTACAGGCTTTCTAATTAGAGCTCGGAAACCATGCGGCGCGATTTTAGACAGTGATTCATTTACGAACTTCAATGAAAAGCTACATGAGAACTCATGTTTCAAGACGGATTCTCAAGAGAATCTAAACGTTACCTCAGATGGTGAAAAAGAAAAGAAAGATAGAAATCACAACATTGTAGAGTATAACAATATTTAACAATACTTTAAGAAAAGACTAAGAAATTACATTTATAACTTATTGAATTATTAGTGTTTCACTATATAAACAAAATCTGATATATATATATATATATATATATATATATATATATAAACAATCCAGCCCACTTAAATGGCTTCAATGCCGTTTTGCTTTGGTTATTAGCTTCTAGTGTAGCTAACTACTTTTTCAAAAGAGCAGCTTGACTGTTGTTGAACTGTTTTAAATCATGAGTATTTTGTAACTTGGTGAGCTACAGTTTTAAAGTAGCTTTTCCACCACTGGTACCCCTAGCAACCTTTCCACACCATGTAAAAACCTCTCCTGAAAAGTGGAGAGGTTGATCGCCGATAATATGTGTGAAAAATAAAGGATCCTGTTTTCAGGATTCTGACACCTCATCAGCAGTTATCACAGGCTATTCACTACCGGTTCAGCGCACACGCACACACAGAAGAGAGAGATGGGGGGAGTTGCCCAGAGGCAGTAGTGCTGTGGCAGTGAGCATCCGTTTAGCAGGAAGTCCGCGTACAGCTGACAAACAGCATGTGTGTGTGCGCATTTAATCCCCTCCTACCTCACACTCGGTGGGCGACCGTGTTCTAATAAGCAAGAACACACAGAGATCCTGTATTTACGTATTAATAAAATCCCTCAGTGAAACACGAACACGCTGATACTAAACTTTCCCTGAGGTTAGAAGAGACCGAGGCCAGTTTTTACTCCAGAGAATATTTCTCAGGGAAGTTTGTTTTGATTGTCAGTACAGCACTAGCTACAAACAGCTATTGATTACATTAGGGCTATTCAAAATAGCCAGAAAAAATATATTTTTTTTCCATGTCATGGATAATTATCATGATAAATATCAAAGCTTTATTTCTTTCATGTTTAAAGACAGATTTTTGCTTCAAAATAAAGGCTCTAGAAACCAGTTCTGTGTTAGACGCAATTGAAAGATTGTAGCCTTGTAGATGTACGTATTTCCGCTTTGTTTTTTTACATACAACGTATCTTTCCAACACAGAATTGCAATGTGCAATGAGTGAGCAGCACAGGATGCTGTCCAAAATGGCATATGGTGATGTCATGGTGTGGAAACGTTAGATAAATCTCTTATTTTTGTTTTCTTTCTGTACAAAAAGTATTCTTGTAGCTTCATAATATTTCGGTTGAACCACTGATAATAGATGGAGCGCTCGGACGTCTTTCATACTTTTCTACACCTTGGCAGTGGTAATTGTTTGGCAGTCAATGGGACAGTCACAAGCCTCCCATTTTTCATCAACTCTGTTCCGAAGACGAACAAAGCTCGTTTTGGAACGATATGGTAAGTGATTAATGAAAAAATGTTAATTTTGGGGTGGAGTAAAACTTAAGAAAAATAAATATCTTAACAGAAAAATGTATTTCATAGTTTCTGCATTTTGCAATGAGTGATGCTCTTTCAAATTAAGAAACAGGTTTGTGTTGCCTAATAGGCTAATATTAATAATAATATTATTACTGTTTTTGTCTCGAACAAATGCACATTTGACAGTAGCAACAGCTTGAGTTAAGCAGATGTAATTTTTTCATTATCAAAACCAGTAACATCTGTAAAAATCGTAGCAACCTTATTTTAATGTGGTGAAATGCATTATTTTTTATGAAAATACTTCCAAGTGTTTGCCTGTGGGTCAGTGTTTACAGATTTGACTATGTGGGGTAACCCTGTCACAATCGGACCCGCCATTAAATACATCAAACTATTTGTCAGGTGAACTTCTTTGACCTAACCCCTGACGTTTGACGTAACCCCTATTTAAAGTTAATATTTTAATAATTTAACAATACATTTGCATGTTCATGGTGTCGGATTTCAGTTAACAGTCACGAAATGCAAGAAAACAAATTTAAAAAAATATATATATTTATTTATCATTTTAGAATTTACATTATGATGTTCATTTTTAGCTTTTCATCAGCTCAAGCATACCCTGCAGTTCCTTTACAAAGCCCCAGGGGCTCGCAAAACCTGGAAAAGACCGTTTTGCTTTCCAGCTAAATTTAATGGTAAAACAACTAATTTGACTTTAGACTCAAGCTCTTATTGTTCTCAAGATTCAACTAGTCTTTGTGATAACTAACTAACCCCAATCTCCTCTATATGCCACCACTGATTGAGTCACCTAAACGAAATCAGTTTTCCCATAACGGTATACACGTGTCTTCCAGAACAAACCGCATCGAATACGTCCGCACAATGGCGAGAAAATTAAACAGAGATGATAAAAATGTTGCGACTTTGTTTCCGAAGCTCCCAGAGTCGGTGTGCACTGATAGCGCCACCATTCAGGTATTCAAGCAGGTTTGCATAGGGAACACGGCTGTTATTGTGTGCAAGCATTTTATCCCTTATTTGCTGATAATGACAAATCTCTCTCTCTCCCTCCCTCCCTCCCTCTCTCTCTCTGTCAGTCTCGTGCGGTGGTAGCCGGCTCTTTGGGTCTGCGCAGATAAGCGGGTGATTCATCATGAGGCTGAAGGCTGCACACGGTGCCTTATCAGCCCCTCGCAAGGAACCAGTCTCATCGCACATGCTCTCTGTTTGGAAAGTGACCTGCTGCCTCCCGGCCCCAAATTACCATGACAACATTAGAATTATCCAAGCAAAAATGACAAGAGGCGAATTAATATATTTCGCTCACGCTTAGACCACCCGGCATCCCCGTCGCCCCGATCTGGTGCCAAATTCTTCATATACGTTTCCATTATTGTAGGGAAAATAATGGCCGACCAAAGGCCACCTGATAGGGAGGGACTTTAATGAATGCAAACGAGCGGTCGGGATTCTCCCGGGGCAAAAGAAAAAAAAAATCTTAAGAGAAACGTGTGTGCGTCTCTCCTTACTGAACATTGCAGGTTGTGCTTTAGTAATATCATATTTAATTCAATCAAGCAATAAATGTGTGTGTGTTTTTCACCACCGATA
This sequence comes from Enteromius fasciolatus, assembly GCA_032361145.1. Lineage (NCBI taxonomy): Eukaryota > Metazoa > Chordata > Actinopteri > Cypriniformes > Cyprinidae > Enteromius > Enteromius fasciolatus. Next base: position 12,194,604 of record JAUMHR010000069.1, read on the forward strand.
TAAGTGGGACGGCACTGTGAGAGTGTAATTGAGTCAAAAATAAATAAAGAGACAGTAATGACAAGATGGCGAGCTGTTCAGCAGGGCCGTGATTGAGTCAACGGAGCGAGGCAATAATAGCGCTTTCCTCTCGCTATTGTCAGGATGAGAATATCATTGCAGAAAATTGCCTCGTAGGGAAAAATATATGAAACCGTTAACAAATGGACTGGCAGCCCATCCTCTTCCTGACATTTGAAGAAAAAGAAATACAAATCAAAAAGTCGAGGGGGAAGCAGACAGGAAGGGAAAGCAAAACGCAAACTCACTAACGATCTCGCAGTTATGACGTTATTTACGGTGAAAGCGAAACAATGAGAGTCTCCCTCCCTCTCCGCTTGTGTCTCTCTCTCTCTCTGTAACACAAACGCAGGCTTGATGTGTTAGCGGAGGGTGTGTGTAGGAGGATGAGAGTGGTCCACTGAGGGGTGCTCCAAACACACACACATGCATTTTCTTTCAAGTCCTCCATCTTTTGAGCACAAATCTACTCCCATGCACTCAAACAACTTTGGTACAGGACAGGCATGACTGTACAGTTTTTGACAAAACACAACATTCTACGACTGTAAGAGAGTGTGTCACAGCACATGGGTGAATGCATCTTCATGTTCGCAGTCAAATTTTTGTTAAATGTCCTTATAACTAATTAATTAATTTGTTAACATTTTCATATATGGTTTACCCTACGAGACTGCAATTTACCAAATTAATATGTATTTATTAAATCACAATACTAATAAATAATTGTATAAATAGAGAAGCAAACAAGGTGGAAATTGTGTGATTTTTTTGTTTTTGCACAAACAATGTTAAGCTGCATAAATTAACCAACGAAATAATTTTAAATAAAATGCATCAAAATTTCCTTAAAAAGCTGCTTTAAACTAATTTTAGGTTGAGCATTTAAATAGTACACATTTCTGTCCATTTCTCACTCATTTTGGAAGGAATAGCTGATTTCAAACTAGATGAAGCGGAGTGAACACAAGGCCCTTAAGCGTTGGCAGTATGGGTACCCAAGAGTCACATGACTGGACTGTAGCCTTGTTATCTGGCAAGCTATTCTTTTGTTTTCCGTCATCAGTTTTTCTGTGCTTTATTGCAGTAAATATGCTACACGTTCCCAAATGAACCATCTGTGACAGGAACAATTCCTCAAGCAGGCCCTCTTCAGCCTTACAGACACTACAACAACTTGACAATGAGGCCCTGCAAAACCTTCCCGCTTGTTAAAAGGCTGAAATCAAGCTCTTTTTTATCGATTCAAATCAAGCCAAATTCATTACGGGGCTGTAATATTTCTGAGTGGCCAGGGAGGCTTTTAACATGATTAGTTTGTCTCATTCAACAGTCAAAACAATATCCCGAGCAGATAAACAAAGTATACCGAGCTATTATTGAGCATGTCTGTACGGCTCTCAGTCCGAAATTAACTCTGACGTACAGTACAAGGAGCTCGGCTTTCATGCAGAGCCTCTCTCATCGGGCCATTGTTGCATTAAATTTTATTTTAATTGGACGTTTCCAATTGAAGCTCCCGCAAGTTTTTGAATCATCAATTTTCCATTCAATATATGCCTATTATGGAGCCTGCATGAAACGGCCCCGTGCCAATAGATGGCCTTGAATTTTCAAAAGTTTTCCCAGCAAGGTATTTGCAACATTAATTAACAAGCCTATTAACGAGACGAGCACAAACTGCTAAAACGGTTGTGGCCCATTTGCATTGATTGCTGCGCACGTACAAAAGGATAGTCCTAATGCGACTGAACTAGCAGCAGTCATATTCATAGTATTTAATGCCGAAGCAAGTCCAGAGGCTAGAGGGAAAGCGCACACCGGTAGGCGTTAATATTTATACTTAGAACATATTTAAATTTTCAATATTATATTATTAAATAATACAGCTATTTTAAATACCATAACATCATACTATTGCTATATTTAATACAGAAATAATATCTTGTCAAATAAATCCATGTGTTTTTTACTATGGTGTTATAAGCTGCATTAGCATCTATGATGGATATCTCGTTTTGCAACCTCATGTTCTTGTTCACCTGTAAGCCAAGCCGCAGTACAGAGGCCTGTCAGGCTGACTGCTTCCAAATTAGAGAGATCTGACTAGTGAGAGAGCTTTTAATCTTGATTCAGAAACAGCTGAGGGCCAAAGCGAACAGCATTAAGCGTTATTTTCCATTCAGTGTGTGTGCAAAGAGGTCACTAGACCCGGGTCGGTATTCAAACAGATGTGCGCTGTGGGAGCCATGTCATTAAAACTGTTCACAGATCAGCTGCAGCTTCCCATCCAGAACATCTAGCTTTGCTGGTCTCCTCCTTCAAACACATGGAGATTTAAAGGTACAGTTCACCAAAAAATACAAATAAAATAACATTCTCACCCTTGTGTCACCCTAAAGCACTGAAAGAGCAGTTCACGCATTCCTACAGGATTAGAACAACATGAGGGTGGATAAATGAAGACAGAATTTGAATTTCTGAGTGGATTCATCTTTAAACACGCTAGATTAGCATTTAGCATAATAGTCTTCATCTCTCGACGTTCATTTAAATGACTGTCTGTCACAAACAACTTATTCACGTGCGATTGAATTGACGTGAATGGAAAAGCTCAAACCTGTACAGCTATACAGAGTAACCCTAAAACGATTCTTCGCGGCTAGAATAGAATCGTCTGCTCATCTCAATGGATTAGCCTAGTTATCGTGCTACTGAAACATCTTAATGAAGCCGTTTCGATAAAAGGAACTGGGTCCTTTTAGTGGCACACCTGGTTGTAGCCTGAAAGGATACGCATGAGGGTTTTTCAGGGAGCTGTTTACCCTGTATCTAAAAAACCCATATGGAGACAGAAAAGCTGAGAGGAGCAACAAGCACCACCGGGCTCCCCGCTGAATTGCGCTTTTGAGAGATTGCGTTTGGCAGTCCTGCCCGCTATCAGTTGGCAGGCAGTGGAGCATTCTCCGAATCATCTGTTGATCATTTAATTACAGTATGTTTCAAAGGGGAAGAGGGACCAGGCCATCGTAGGAAGCAAAGTTAGGATGCATGAGGAAGAAAAGCAGTCAGGAAAGGGCGTCTCGTAAAATGCAAGCTTTTTTTATTCACACTGAGAGAGATAAGGACAACTGAAGGGCCATTGGGTTTCTCGGGGGGGTAAAAGCCTTTGCGATGGAAACGCAATTCTGTCGGCCATTTACTTAAGGAAGCTCGCTATTCTCCGGGTCTAATCTTAAAGCACTCGTTCCCATGAGAACTACCATCCATCCACCTGCACTGTATCTTATCCATCTACACACAACACGAGCGCGCACACAAACACATACAGAGCTGACAATCACAGAGACAGATCCTCAAAGCCGAGAACACAAACACAATGCTCAAACTACGTTGAGATAGATGCCGGACCGTTTACCGCTAAATGAAAAAAGACCGCCAGACAGTCCAACACATTTTAAAGTCATTTTAAAAAAATGAAAACACTCATTATTTACAAATCTCGAAACCATTTTAGATCTGTATAAAGCTAAGAAAAAGGAAAATAGCACATAAAAAGCTCATTTATAAATTGATTACATTTAATGACACTTTCATAACACTTGGACAAGAAGGAGAAAGACAAAATGTTCATGGGTAAACTATACTTTTATCCTTTTTGTCCCCCCACCAGGTAGATGCACTTTACTCAAAGGCAACAGACAGATAAAAGACGACACATCATCTACCTAAATGCATGTTTTTTGAGGTAATTAAAACATAATAGATTTAATTACACTCATCAATCAATTATACAACAACATTATGTTCAATTTCCCATAACTAACACATTAGAAATGACAGATAGCTTAAATCAGAACATGCTGTCATTGAAACAGCATGTAAAGGTTAATGTACTTCTGCTAAGAGGCCTACAAAAGGAAATAAGCCTCAGTTACAGGGAATGTGTGGCTTTTATGGACGAATTAGAATGAAAACACAGAATAAAAAGAGATGACATTGCAGAGCGCTGCCGAGGCGACCTTGAGCGTCCAGTCTTTACTTCAGAAACATAACAGCTACGTATAACTCCAGGTTTGCTTCTCTGTCAAATATTTCTGTTTGGTTTTGAGCTCATTATTTCACAACGACACGTGAGAGTCCAATCAAAAGGCACTCTCATTAAAAAGCGAAATGGTTCAAAAGTAGCTGTCTAGCAATTACGCAGCTTGTCTGAAACGACTGGACTGCAGAGCTTCAAATGTCAATTACGTTAGGCAACACCAACGTATCAGTAGAGCTTCAGCGGGAGAAATGATAACGTTCTTAGAAAAGCCAATTTGTTTTCAAATTGTGTTTAGACATAAACCTTGGCCCACTTTTCACTCGGCAAACCTGCCTGGCTTTTAAGCAATAAAACAAATAAATAAAATAAAAAAATTCGCATTGATGTTTCTTTTTTGTTGATTTCAAAACAATACCAAGAGCACTTTGAAGACAAGCATTTGTCTTGCGTAGTAAAACGTCCTTCCTTTCCGCACTTGACGAAAAAAACAAAAACATAGCTAAAAGGCACACTTGGCCTGCCAGTGCTGAGTCATGCTTATTGTTGTGTCTAGCATGAGCTTCACCAGCACCACTACCACCCTGCGGCAACATGGGAAGAGTGCCACACTCTCAGCGGGCAGCACCAGCCCGGCCAAGGTCAACACTGCCTGCTGCCGCATGCGCATCCCGCACCGCATAGAGGTTTGACTGTTCATTCCAGCGGTGAGTGAACGCTCACACATTTCACTTATGTCACTCAGCCCGAGTGCTACAAATATTACCGCGTTTTCTCTATGAAAGCAATGACAGCGTGTCACATGGAGAGACGGATGGATGACTGTGGATGGATTGTCTGCCGTGCTTTCGGCAGCTAAGAGGGAAAAATTGGTTTGAGGCGCAAACTCTTGAAAGAGGGCCAGCGAGAGACGGAAGGGGGGTTTCTTTAGAGTAACCTTCACACTACATCACAGAATTTCCCTCAACAGACGCTTGCCTTTCTCAGATGTTCAACAGATGCATTTATGGAGCCCTGCCAGTGCGTCTAAACTCAAGCCAAAGTTGTGAGGCATATCGCAGCTCTCACAGGTTTATTCAGAAGGAAAATGTACATATCTATCAAATCGGAGTCAATTATGTTAACACTGCAAAATTTTATACCACTTAAAATATATTTAAGTTATATGAAATTTTAGCCTATTTTACACAAACATAAATTGTAATATAGGAAAAAGTATCATTTATTTTTTGGAAAAAAGCTGTCAAAACACAATCTAATTAAATTAACTAAAAAAAAATCTATATAAAAACATTTATTTTCTGATGAATCAAAATATTGAAAGCCACAATGTGAAGCAACGCTTTTGAAAATCATATTCAACATGAAACTACTGATGTATAGTAAGTTATTCATGTGATGTATTCAAACATAACATGTAAAATAATCTATTCATTCATCTCTCTATCTACCTTTTATTCAGCTATATTAAGACTTTTTTTCTATAAGTTACTATGCTCATTAATCAGCAAATAACACGTATGTTAATAACCTCAGAGACCCTCAGAGCTATCTTGAAAGACTTGGAAAGAAAATGAATATGATCTTGTGCTTTTTCTCCATCATTTTTTAATCAACAGTAAGTCTTCGCCTCATCCTCATTATGGCTTGTGAACCACAAAAAAACCTTTCATCAATGAACATTTCCGTCACTAATTTTCGTTGACTAGATTAACAGCGTTCACACTGTGTTTCTCTTTCAGCCGAACGCAACTTCAGTCAGATAATAAACAGCCTACATGAAGCAGCTTTTGCCTCTGGCTAATGTATCCCCACTGCTCCTTTAATAATCCAGCACATGCTTCCATGTTAGAACGGAGGGATTCGATAAATGAATAAATTAATATCAAATAAGCATTGTTTCGGGTTTAAATTGAGTCTAGTGGAGCAGAAGAGGGGCAGAAAGGGCTTGCTTGCGGATCAAATGATCACAATATCCATTTCGGCGCCGGCTTTGTCTTTGGTGAATTTGGATATTAATGAATGCAGAGGTTTAGCAGTGTTGGCGATGGCAGATTTCATGGAAGTGCAAATGATCCGCTCTGACATACACTGAACGCAGCTTTGATCTGCGATTTGACTAGCGCCCCACGCAATGAAAGGACCAAGGGGAGCGAGGGAGAAAAAGAGCGTGCGAGAGAGAGAAAGAGGGAGAGAAGGAGAAAAACCCCTCAGAGCACAGAGGAGCACTCATCTAACAAGGCCTCTCTCTGATCCTTGTGCCTGCCCAGCCCCTCTCGCTCTCTCTCTCCGTCTTTCTAGCAGCTTCACGTTTCACATGGCCTCCTTCGCTGTCGTATCCCCCCTCCCCTTCTAATAATCCAGGAATGCTTCATTTGAATGAAATACAGTCATTTATCTACTGGCAACAGAGATCATAAAATCAAATAGAGGGAAGTGAGAAGTCATAACGGCGGTGGTTCGTTTTATGTCACATAATACCCCCATGAGCGTAAGGAGGCCATTCAGAATATGCTGCCATCAAACTCTCCTAATGTTGTTTTGACTTGTACCGAATTGTTATTGTAAGTCCCATCAGCGGTATTAGACACCCGGATCACGTCCCGCGCCACGGGCGCTGTTTCTTGGCACAATCTTGCTACACAATTCTTATTGGGCCCCTAAAGGCACTTCAAGTCGAGTCCCCTCATAGTTCAGAAGAGCGAGCGCTGGTCATTTTCCTGTGCTTTTCTCCGCTGTCATAGGCAGGATGGAGTGCGGGGTGCGTCAGGCCATGACTCAGTGTGTAAACAATACTAATGCTTACACGTTGATGGGCTCTTTATCTCTATTACAGGCACGAATTTTGTAGAGAATGGAATTGATTGCGTCTGAGAGCGCTGTTGGTATTATGGCGGGCCACACACGGAGGTCTCATGAGTTCGCTTCACTTCTGATGAAGAAAATCACCTGAGTCCAAATTATGGGGTCTCTGAGCTGAGATGTAGTGGAAATCAATTAGTCAGCGTATATTGAAGGTGTCATGAAGTTTGTCAGGAGCGTGAGAATTACTGGGGTAAAGTAAATGTTACTATGAATTTGTTTATTTTCAGTCCAAACAGAATGTGATATGAGGGCGGGTTAATAAATAAACAACATCCCTAATGCCAGTGCACAAATGTATACATATATAACAAATTATAGAAATAGGTTGTACATTTCATCTTGTGTTTAGCCTTTTACAACATGAAGGTAGATCACACGGCGCAGCTCAACTGCTTTCCAGGCAGTCAATGGCTTAATAGACAGTAAATACTTAAAGAAATAGCTTACTTTCATAAGTTGTTTAAAAAAATAAAATAAAATAATGAAATGAATTTGAAATTAATGGGGTCAAATATTGTTTAGACTTCAATGTTCTCAAAAATATCTTATAGCAGAAAGAAAGTCATACAGGTTCGGAACAATATGAGGGTGAAGAAATGATGAACTAAATTTCAGGCAGCTTCCAACAAAGTCATGCTGATGTCATTTCCTATGATTATTAAATTGCAGTTATCTTCACCATTGTGCTGCATACAAAAACTTTTCAAATAGCAACAAATAGCTTATAAGGCAATATCAGGTTTTTAACTGATGCACAATTTTATGAAATCACAGTTTTTGCTTAAACCCCATTATGAGCTATTATCAGTACACATAAAAGCTTGTTTGTCTCATGGGAAATGACAGACTCTTGACAAAAGCTGCAGAGCACTTTTTATACAAAATGTTTTTTAAAAACAAGATTCACGGGATGAATCAAAATCCTTGAAAGGCCACGGTTTACATTTCATCTTTTTTGTCAGCCATACTTAAATTTTCTTCAGCCATACAAAATGAAAAAGAGGTAGATTATTAGAGGGGATACGCACTCAAAATTTGATCAAAGACTGTTTCACACGTGCAAGCAACACAGCTCCAATGTGTCAAGATGTGCTGCCCACTGTGTCAAGTCCCAGACCACTGTCTGTAGGTTTGAAAATTTGAAGAAGCTTCGTACCCAGCAACCATTATAACTGACTGACATGTAATATGTCTACATTTAGACATTTTACATTTGTCACAAACTTTTTGTAAGATTACCAATTTGGCCAGGCCACAAAAAAAAGGTTATTATGCTCTAAAACCACATGCCTTTAAGATAAATACACAGGTTTCACTTTTTATATATAACCAGTAACATTCCAAATACATATTTCATTTTAATAGCCATTTAGATTTAGGGCAGGACTCAGAAACAGCCTGTTAGGGACAAGGCGTGATTATGCAGAGTTATGATTCGCCATTCAGCTGTAACCAATGACGTTCTGAACATGGTTAACCACTACTGATTTGGCTAGCATGACCAGATTACCAAACGGTAGGGAGATGAATTAATGATCTGGGATCCAGCTGTGAAAAATATTGTATCGTTCGGTATAGCTATCGGTCGCTTTTATTGATCGCTTGTAAACACAGCAGCTGGCACTGCATGAAGTATTCATACTTCAATTCTGACAGCTTTTAATAATTTCTAAATATTTCAGGCACAACAATGGCGCATACAGAAACGCTCCAACAAATCAACAGCCAGCAAAAATAAACAAGACTTATGGCTTTGCTGCGCGCGCGCACACACACAGTCACCTCCAGAGCACCACTGAGAGAACTGACAAATGGCCGCTGTGTCACTGAGTGAGAAATCCCGCAGTCACAGACAGCCTCTCATTTATCTGAGTATGTGTGTGTGTGTGTGGGCAACTCATACTGCCTCATGCAGCCAGGACAGGGCCAGTCGTTTAGACAGACATCCTCAGGGGCAGATTGTGTGTGTGTGAGACATTGTCTTGCTAAATGCAAACTCTGGCATATAGGGCAGTCTCTAAGAAGTGAAATTACCCAAGACATTTGATCAATGCAAGTGTAAGCTAATAATGGAGAAGAACTTTAACAGATACAATAGCAAATGTCCAGCATCATTTATATTCTTTTCACATAAACTGGTGACAGCTGAAAATGCTGCAATTCACCTGCAATGAACAAGAAGGCAGAGTGACACTAGCTTCCTTTAGCTAGGATGGTGCAAAACGTGCATTAACATAATTAAAATAATAATGTGTTCAAATTGTTTTTATTAAAACATTTCATTTCAGTTATTTTACCTTAAAAACTTCCACATAAAAGGTCAATTGTATTTTATTATATTATACTATATTATATTATATTATTATTATTATTAATAGTAATAATAATAAACTAAATCAGTAATTTTAAATGCTTAAATAAAAAATAATTATACATTTATAATAAATGCATACAAAAAAAAATTTATTTTGGATATATACACACACACATATATATATACAAACGCACACTGTATACTGTATATATGAAGTTGATACAATGTAGAGACAACTGTAAGTATACGTTCATTTTGAATGATGTCACTGACCCTGGTTCAAAGGAACGAAACTTGCCTTGAGCCCATCTCAAGGCCTTTTGAGATCAAACGCTCCAGAGTGAATGAGGATTATAATACAACAGTGATTTTGACAAAGACACGGTCACCCCGTCTTAAGACAGTGTGTAAACACACTTTGATTCACGCTCCGAGTTTCACTATCTTCCTGTGTGCTCTGGTAACCCTGGAGACTACCACGCCATCTCCGGCCAGGACACTGGAGTATCGAGACGCAACCTTGGGATTCTCACATTTGCATAAATTTCCAATTACATTTTATAGTTTCAACAAACCTGGCTAATCACTCGTTTCAATCCATTTAATTACAGCTCAGCGATGGCTGGCTAATGTCATTAAACGCAAAAGCTTATTGTTCCTTATCATGCTGTATTAAGGAAATTACACTGGAGTCATTTTTCACCAGGATGTGTGTTGACAACATGTAATTCACCTCCTCTACTCACACGTTGTCCCCTTTAAGGCTTGACTCGTTTACCGTGGCATTTACCGAGGGCTGCGTACGAAAAAAAACTAAATCAAGACCGTCAAATATGAGAGCCGGGACGCTCGGGGTGACATTGTTATTTTGCATAATTGCAATAAAATATATGTATCTCTCTGCCTGATTGAATTGCATCTAACTCAGCAGCAGCAGGCATAAACAATGCTGTCATCTGTCAAGCAGTGAGTTCCCTCTTTTCTTCCCCTTTTATTGAGCTTCTCGCACGACTCCAAACTTGCATGATGAAAATAATTATGGGTTGTGTTACCTGTGGGCTAAACGCATGCACGCGCGCTCGCACCTCAGTGTGCGCCGATTGTACCCTGCCTGTCATTCAATCAACATTAAGTTAGCAGCGTCGAGAGCACTCCATCTTATTCATCAGTGTCTCCCTACACCAGTCAATCTATTGCACACCAGACACGCGGCAGACACACGGTCAACAAAGGCACGGCTTTCATCAAAGCACTCTCCAGAGGAAACTGTAAAGGCAGAATGGTTGGACAACAGAGACAAGGGACCAAAGACAACAGAACAAAATGAACGCTGACCTACAGGTGACGCCCAAGAAAACCCACTTAGTTGTACACACGGAGCAACATCTAATCTCCAATCATATCATTTTTTAAGCCTGTGTCATAAAATGGTAAACAGCTAGATGTTTTGAAATGTTTTTATAAAATTAAGGTATAGTTATTATTAGTGCTTATTCAGGAGCTATGACTTTATATGAAGATCTGCCAACTGATTACTGCACTTCCTCCAATAAGACCTACTTTTAAGTTAATTAATATTCATGAGCACAGCCTTCACCTACAGTACAGTAAGTAGGCTATTTATAAACTAGTTTCTTACACTGTCAGAAATAAAAGGTACAAAGCTGTGGTGGTACATTTTCAAAAAAATACATGATTGTACCTAAAGGGTTCATTTTGGTACCATAACTTTACATATTAGTAATACAGTGTACATATATTAACCTAATAGGTACAAAAATATACCTTTTTAACAAACGTATCTCCCCAGTGACAGCTTTTGTAGCTTTATTACTAAGAATGTAGTTTCTTTTGTACCATATTGATCAGCCACCTGACTATTGACTGGATGTGAGTATTTTTTGAGTGTATAAAAGCGGTAGACAATTGTAGATTTAATATATGAAAAAAGTAAATAACTGCTGTTCTGTAAATAAAATGTGATTAACAAGCATTTTAAATATAATTTAATCTAATTATAAGTACTTAATATTCGGAAACTAAGTAAGTAATCCAGATTACATGTAATAATATCCAGCTCTGCCAAATGATAACCACAAATCTCTAAAGGAAATAAATATACTGATAATGTTTTTTTTAAACTTGCTGGAAATCCTCAGAGGTCTCGCATCAATCTGTGAATCTGTCAAACCAGTGGTCATATCACCCAAAGATGACAGGCTTTCCCTGAGGTAAGGAAAACGATACAGGGCTACATGTGAAGTGAAAAATAAAAATAAGGCCAAAAAAAAAAAAAAAAAGTCGAGTTCCTCCATTTTTTGCTAGAGCGCTCCTTCAACACAACCTGAGGCACCGGAGCGCCACGCTGGCTGCAGAGATGCTACAGGCATCTGGGCTTTGAGTCGTGCTTGCCAGCTTTCAAACACTGCCAGACTTAAATCGAAAATGTCAGGCACGGAGACTTCATGTAATTTGCAGCCATCTCACTGGCCTATTTATCCTTGTATTACCAAATTGAATCAAATATGAGCTGTGATGAATAACGGCTGGGAAGCCATTGAGGAACGGAGTATGAAAGAAAAGAAAAGCGGGATGACGGAGGAAGTCAGAAAACTGTGGCTTTTTACAGAAAACGAGGCTGATTCGCTCTTCCCGGCTGCCATTTTGCGCAAGTACATTAGTCCATTCCTCAAAAGCGCCCGAGCCGCTCGCAGAGGAGCAGCTGCAGTGATTCCGCCCAGTGTCTCCTGGGGAGGGTTCTTATTCTCAATTAAGCCCTTTGCTGATACAGAAGAGGCCCAGATATTCTCCTCTCCATCTATCACGGTTCCACTGAGAAGCATGAGTGGCTGCCAGCTTTGGCTTCAGGTCCCCAGTGTGTGTACAGCTGGATAAACCGCAGATCCACTGCAGCCAAATCTCACATCACAGATATCAGGCATCAGTTTCTGTATAATAGCATGTTTCTTGTTCTAGAGGCGAGTTAATGATATACATCACAGAATGGATAGTTCCTGTCATGCATGCTGATTGGTCAATAAGAAAACCTTAAGAAAACCCTGTTAGCCATGCTAAAACCACAGTTGCACAACGCTTCTGAAGGCCTCACTACTGCTTCCTTCGGGAAGAAAGTTTGAGTAATGGATTAAGAGGTTCGACACGCTCTCAGCTGCCGTTTTTGGCTATTTTTTTTAAGTGTCATGGCTTGCGGTGCACTAGTTAAAGATTCTAAATGATTCGTAGAAGACTTAAAACATAAAAATCATTCTGCCGCTGTAATAGTTCCTTAAAACTTAAACGGGGCTCGTTAGAAGTGGTGGAACCCTACTAAGACAGATTTTTTAATGAGGTCATTTAGACTAGCGCACAGCGACATCTCTAAGATGCAGAAAGCAAGAAAAAAATATATCATTCAAAAAGAATTCTGGAGGCTTGTTTGACTTGAATCAAAGAAAATAAGTTATCTAATTCCTGAAGTAAATACTCCAAATCATAATATAAACATTACCATCTTCCTTTAACATTTTACATTAGAGGATAAATAATTATAATATTTATTTTTCCCATGGAGCATTTGCTTGGCCTGTGTCTTTCATTTGTTTTTATATTTGCTTTCAGTTCAAATACTGAGCTCTGTATTTCTGAGGAAGCGACAGATCTAACTCAGAATTCATCCCCACCGCCTGAGTCAGGAATGTGGGCATCCTAACGGTTCACACAGACTCTCCAGAATGCGTTAATGAAGGAATAAGGGAGCTAACAGTGAATACTGCTGTGGATTCTGGGCCGCACATTTCAGTTATCAAGATCTCCGACACAATTCAGCTTTTCCTCAGCTAACTGTGATAGCACAATTAGCCAATTGTCAAGAATCGTAAAGGACATTCCTGTAACATTAACTGGGCTATTGAGCTGAACAATAGCGCAATTTAAAAATAAACAACAACAACAACAACAATACTTTTGGTCAATTTTTTCCAATTCTCACTATTAACTAGTTTATTAGCATGCCTACTATCACCATTTAGGCTGTTTAATAGTGCCTATAAAGCACATATTCTGATATTCCTCAATCTTCCCCAAACTTAAAAACTACCTTAATATACATTAATAAGCAGTAAATTAGGAGTTTATTGAGGCGAAAGCCATAGGTGGTGCTATGTTATTTGCAAGGATTGGAATTTTAAAAACCATTAATTTCTACATAAAGTGTTGCTATTTGTTCTAACAAAACACTAGTACATTTTGCCATACGTAAATATAAAATAAAGAGATTGCTAATAAAAAAAAATATTTTTTTTTAAATATAACGTCTGAAAATGATCTTGTCGATAAATGCTCAAGTAACCTACTGTTGCTTTGGTCTTTAGTAACTTTAATTGTTGCTTAAATTGTAATAAAAACCCTGTTAAAAGGCACTCCGTTCTGATCTGGAGTGTGAAAATAATCCCAAATAGCAACTTATCCTAAAAATAAGCAATACTTTACTAAATGTGACACCAAAAAGCCTGTGATTTATACTTTTCGTCCATTATGAGAAGTGCAGCATTTGATATCCTCCATTTCACGTGGGAAGACTCAGTCGTTTAGAGTAAATACTTCAAAAGCAGTGGCAGCTGTGCCAATGCTCTCGCACTCAGGCCAATTACCGCCTGTCACTATGGTTACCCCCTCTAGCACCTCAGCTCGTGACAGTTCCGGAAGAGGGCTTAGGCACAGATGAAAGGGCCAGAGAGCTCCGCAGTTGCAGCGGCCAACCGGGCCGACAGAGCCCAGTGCGCTACGCTGTTTCAAATCAGAGACAATGGAGCCAAACACTTTGGAGATCAAAGCCACAATCCACCTCTGGATTAAGTTTAATTCGCCCATAATGGGAGGAGCTCTCTGCTCCCGGGTGACTGTGCTGGGGAGTTGTGGATCTGTGCTGATTTACAGCATTAATGGTTTTAAGTCAGGCCTCTGTATCAAATGCTCTATTTTTATTGGAAGTCATTACAGTAAGAGAACCCTCTTAGTAGCCTTTCTTTATTATAACACACAAAGGTACAGCAACAAAACATCTAACACCATGTTCTTACACCAATTTTTTTACCAGGTATGACTTAAAAACCAAACAAAGAAATGTCATGACTTTTTTATTTGTAGTATAAGTTAACATAAATATATTAAATAAACAAACAATACAAATAAGGTGTGTATGGATCATTTATAATATGAATTATATTTAATATAATTACTTATTTTTATACTAATATATATATATATATATATATATATATATATATATATGTGTGTGTGTAATTATGATCATTACTATAAATATGTTTAGCCAATATGTTGCCAAAGAAATATTCATATTTTATTAATAAATGTGTTCTGTTAATTGTATTCATTGATTGATTCATTTAAAAAAATAGATCGGTTAAAACATATTTCTGTAGCACCAGGTTAAGCTAGTCTGCTTTTGGGTCTGCTTTTTTAGTTTGATTTTGACTCACCTGTCCTTTCCCTTTAAAAGAGAGACATAAAAAGATCTTTCTCTCTTTCCATAAACCTATTTTGCCTGTCTTTTCAAGCCAGCTGCATTTGAAATATAATTGAAACCTAATCTCCACAGAGCTGAAGTCTAAACTTACTTTGAGGGGGCAGAGAAAGCAGGAAGTGGACTAATCCCCTTCCTCTCCAGCGAAAGGTCAAGCAGCTCTCTAATATGCAGGACGCTGTCCTGTCCCTCAGAGCATCTCTACTGGAGGCTGAAAGCACTCGATTTATTCCCCTCATACTTTGTCTCCATAGCTTACCGAGACCACACAGGTCCCCGCTGCCATGCCCGATTTAGCCCCCCTGCTAAATAAGTACCTGTGCCCCACAGCTATCATTAGAAGGAGACGTATTTCCCCAACAAACCACTGTTGACGTGGGAGGTGGAGGGTGCGAACAGCTTTGAGCAAGCGTGATTTAGCTTGTACGCTGGCGGGTATAAACCTTGCCCCTAAGAGCGAGTGAGCGAGCGAGAAAGGAGAAAGACGACTGCTAGCTGAATGGACTTGACAGAAGCACTTTATAAAAAAAACATTTCTGCCAAATCAAACATATTGACTTTGCTCAAGGGTCCAATAAATTTAAACCCGTGGTTTGATTTTTCTCTCACCCGCTCCTATAGCGAGAGACACGGACGATGGAAGCGCTCTCAGGATGAGGTCGTTACAGTAGAATATTCTGCAGGCGAATGTAGAACAAAAACACATCCTCTGAACCTATAACATGATTACCTCTCTCCATTGTGCACCTGATGGGGTGAGTTTGAATGACGTAGACATAAAGGCTCGGAACAATGGAGTAATTTGTGGAGATTAACTGGGCATTCATGGCTTCCCCAGAACATAAGTAACAGGGACGAGGTGGACAGCAATTAGCAGTGAGTAAGGTAAAGCTGGAGGGAGTGCTAATCCTTGGTCCTGTGCTATGTTAGTGTATGCATTGTGGATTCATATACACACAAACAAATTTTACTACAATATACCAACAAAGAATTAATCTGTGTACGTAGTGTTTATATAATAGTAAGTAGAAAAAAAAAGAAAAAAAAAACCCTGTGTGCTAAGGAGTGCCTGAATGGCTATAAAATCATTGCTCTCCAAATGATATTCCTCTATTCACTTGCTATTCGCTGGCTCAGATAAACAAGTTTTTTCTAGATTGTTAATTAATAGGTGACCTTTGCTGAGCGAAACTAAATGTAAACAGAAGCGTTTAGGGTTTGTTGAGATTTACGCAATAACACGACCCTTGGTGGCAGCATCCAAACAGGACCCACGCAGTCTTCCTGCACTCCCACGAGCCCTGATCTTCTTTCTGCCTGGCGGGTCTGGCCCAGATGGCCCCAACTGGGGGGCCCCGCGAGTCACCGAGCTCTGCCCTCTGGCTGTTTATTTGACCCCCCAGATGCAGAGCTCCTCTGTTGGCCCGGGAAAGAAATGGAGAGAAATTGTCAGGATGCACAGAGCGAAGCAGAGTGATATCAGCGTGGCACTGGTGTAACCTTCTCCCCAACAGATGGTGTCATGATTAGAACAGGGTCCTCTCACCTCAGGGACCCTCTGCTGAGCATTGTGCCTGTGGGCAACGCTGGGGTCTGGCAGACCCCCTTGCTCACCACCATTGATGCTGCTGTCCAGCCAGTCAGAAAGAGGCACCATGCTGGCGCTGACGGGTGCCCACCCAGGACGGCGTAAAGAGCACGGGCAGCGCTTGTAAACAACACAAACGAGGGAATTTGTGAAAAAGTCAGCTACTGGAAATGTGATGAGGGGGCAACAGCCTGAAATTAAGTTACATTTAGATGAAATGTACAAGATGTACAATATAAAGACA
>JAUMHR010000069.1:12211358-12221724 GCA_032361145.1 Enteromius fasciolatus
GAAATGTGATGAGGGGGCAACAGCCTGAAATTAAGTTACATTTAGATGAAATGTACAAGATGTACAATATAAAGACAGACAGATGAAACGTTTTTATAGACAGAGAGACAGGCAAACAGATGAAACCTTAGACAGACAGACAAACGGAAGGTCAGGCAGACAGACGGAAGGTTTAAAAGACAGACAGAACGCTAGAAAGATAGACGGAATGTTTGACAGAGAGACAGACAGACGGAATGTTTGACGGACAGATAGAACGTTTGACAGAGAGACAGACAAACAGATGAAACCTTAGACAGACAGACAAACGGAAGGTCAGGCAGACAGACGGAAGCTTTAAAAGACAGACAGAGCGCTAGAAAGATAGACGGAATGTTTGACAGAGAGACAGACAGATGGAATGTTTGACGGACAGATAGAACGTTTGACAGAGAGACAGACAAACAGATGAAACCTTAGACAGACAGACAAATGGAAGGTCAGACAGACAGACAAAGGTTTAAAAGACAGACAGAACGCTAGAAAGACAGACAGAATGTTTGACAGATAGACAGACAGAACGTTTGACAGAGACAGACAAACAGATGAAACCATAGACAGACAGACAAATGGAAGTTCAGACAGAAAGACGGAAGGTTTAAAAGACAGACAGAACGCTAGAAAGACAGGCGGAATGTTTGACACAGACAGACAGACAGACAGGATGTTTGACGGACAGACAGAACTTTTGACAGAGAGACAAACAGATGAAACCTTAGACAGACAGACAAATGGAAGGTCAGACAGACAGACAGACGGAATGTTTGACAGACAGATCGCATTGGATGTGGGGTGCAGGAAGGGGAGGGTCTAAAAAGGAATAGCAGAAGAGACATGTGACATGAATGCAGCATGGGCCTTGTTAGGAACGTAGGGCAACATCTTGCACTCTCCATCCAAGCTCGGAGGATTTAATAGACTAGAAGCCTGGCTGAGTTTTAATTAGCCTTGTGAACAATGTGAGATTATGCACCCGGTTGTCCAGGGATTTCTGATAATAAAATAGAGATGATTGAAAAATAAATAAAGGCCCTAAAACTTTGAAACAGTTTGTACCGGCAGTCTGCCAAACCACACAAGCCTGCACTCGCTCGCTCTCTCTCTCTCTCCAGCTCCCACTCCTTGTTCCCCAGTTTCTTTCTCTCCCCAACCATCCCACAGTAAAATCCAATTACTCAACGCTAACTCTTATGAATGCTCCACAACTTTCTGATGAATAAATTATAAGCGGGGAGGCAGCAAAGAGCACCTGAAAGATAAATATAACAGAGTTTAATGATTCATTCAAACTTTAAGGTGCATTGAAGGACTTTTTCCCAATAGTCGTTCGATTCCTTTGCGTGTGCATGTAGCTACTTGTTTTATCAGATATAATAAAACCACATCAATGCGCCTGATGCAAATGCCCAAAAATGGAGGATAGTTTCAAGATGCAAGGGTATGACATCTCAGGAGGAAAAAATCTGTTCATTCATAAGAAGGTCGTAAAAAGCAGGCACCCTCAGAATGGATTTTTCTACAAGTCCATCAGTGGATGTGACAGTCCCAGGCGGCCCCTCTTCCCTTTCACTCCTTCTCTAAATAACAAACGCCAAGCAGGTTCAAGAGAGGAGAGTCATCTTTGATGGCAGGCGGTTTAAACGAGGACAGAAGAGCACACAGCGTGCTCTGCGACTGACATTTAACCCAAGGCTCAAGCTGCTGTTTCGGAGCTGTGTCGCACCAAGCCAAAATCTCTATGTATTCACACAGCTTAAAAACTTGAGCATCGTCCTTCAGGGAAATGAAAAGGAAAGCAAATGCAGCTGCATCTTCAAAAGGTCCTGCTTGTCCCCTGACTCATATTTTCTCGTCTCGCTGTGAAAGGAAGTACGGTCCCTCTCCGGCAATCTGTCTGGACCTGCCCCATGGAAAAACAGCTCGCTGCCTTGTAGCCGAACATGTGGACTGGACTAACAAAGAAATATTAAGAAGTCAACTCAAAACAGATTTTATCAACTCAAAGCAACAGACGGAGCATGGTTTATCTCGGCTGTATCGAACGTACGGAGAAAAATGTGTGTGATTGATGTACACAGCTTATGATATGAATATTTTAAATGCAATACAAATCATCCATATCGGCAGTGACTGTTAAAAGACACAGATCAGATGGCCAGCCCTTTCTTGTACAAATATCGCAGATGCTGCTGACAACAAACTACGATCAAAGGTAGACATATCTGACAAATACATACATCAACAGACAACGAACATCAAATTTGTATTTTACAATATCACAGCAGAATGAAATCAAGGAGATATACCATCTACCATTAGTGTGACTTCATATGAGATTTACAGATTTCCTATAAAGGTAAAGCAAACGCACTATAAAAAAACCTTCGCAAACGCAAATGCCAAGCAACGCATCATGGTTATACTATAAACTAAAAACCAAAACAATTGTTAGTTCAATAAAATAAAATGTCTTGGCAACTAACTGACATACAGTACACAAAGTTAAAGTACTACAACAAAATAAATAAAAATGACAAAAGCAAAGAAAATTTATAGAAAACCTTAGCCCTAGCCACCCTCCATCAACCACCCAGAACAATCTAGAAATGGCCTAGCATCACCAGAAGCAGGTTTACGCGCTAGTTTTACAAAAGCCAATAGGGCCGCACAAATAACCATGATGCACTCCAAACCTGCTGACGGAGCTGAAGCGAATGTCAGCCCTGTTGTGATATGGAGGACACTCTCAGATTTGATGCAGCCCATGGTGCTAAATAAAAATCTGCAGACACATAGCTGCCTCGGATCTGCTTGTGTATGCGTCGATATCACAGCGAGCGACACCGCCACACCGCCCCATTCATTTTCTCTAACATACTTTTCATGTACTAACACACACAACACAAGTTTCTCCTAAATCACCCTCCGCTTCGCCGGAGGTGATTTATACCCCTGCAGACTATGATTTAAAACACATGGGACTGAACGTGTGACTCAGTCAGCATATAGTTGGAGAGACTACATACTGCTAGCGTCGTTGCTACATGTGTGGGTGAAACTCATTAACGGGTAACGTTGACCCATATATGCAACAGCGGTGTAGTTTGCTAGCGCTTCCCGTGTTGCGCGTGCTGCGTAGCGACTGCTTCATCTCTCCAAGTGTCAGCGGCAAGGCCGAGCTTCACGTGGCTCGCGGGCAGGGACAGCTAATTGCATTAAGACCCTGTGCAGCTGCATCACAGGCCCAGGTGCTCCCGGGTCCACAGGGAAAAGGGAGAGCTGCATCCGCCCGGGCAGCCAGGAAGAGGCAGACGAGCGCAGCAGTTTCTTCTAACAGCACTGCTCATGGAGAATTTTGCTGCTACTTACACAAATTGAAAAGAGATGCTCATTCGAGGGGCGGATATCCAGCAGACACAAGTTAGCGTAGTAGATATATATATAGTTTAGTATATTTATAATACTAACACCAGCAACATTTATGAGTCATATCCAGTAAAGCTGAATTAATTAATAATGCATTATTATATAATAAAAACTCTTTATTATATAAAAAAATAAAATACTTTTTTTGGACTTTGGTGTGAAAAGTGATCAGGACATGACATTTAAACTAAATAACATACTTCTGTACATGTTTACTCGATGTCCCCGTCACAACCCTTTTAAACAAACCTGTTTAGCCTCTATTTCCCAGCGCTCTGTAAATGCACAGTAGATGATTCAATACATTTCTATTAGCATTTTTAAAGTGAATTAGCACTCGGTAAATTGCTGTGACCCTCAATAGAAATTAAATTGCTTCAGTCTATCAGACCATCAGTGTGATTACATTTGGTGGCTGTGGAATCTTTTCAGCTTTAAACACAATTATGGTATTGTTTGTTGGCTTAATGTCTGTGAAATGGCCAAAATGCAGATTGCAGCGTATGGCGTCTTAAAGGTCAAAGAAAGCTTGGCGAGACGGGAATAAATAAGGGCTGCAGTCGAAATACAGAGCTTAGTGTATTTTAAATAAGTTAACTCATTTTACGACCACAAGTCTTAATGTGATCAGTAAATCAAACGGTGCTAATGGCGGGTATATTAAAGTACTTACTTTCTTATTGACTCTAACGGCAATGCATTAACACAAATGTGGGGTGTTCGGAATCGTTAAACGACACTTAACGCTTTAATCAAGACATTTGTCCGAACTCATATTCCCCGCTTAAGCTTTAAACCCCCAGTAGGACTATAAGACCTCTCAGCGACGTGAAGAGAACTCTCCTGGTTCGAGAGCAACGTTCAGTGCCCACCCAGTGTTTTTGGTCTTACCCTTTGCGGTCTTTGCTTTTGAGAGGCCAATCGACTCTTTCTCACCCTATACAATCTGTCCATTTTCCCTGTCGTTCATCAACCTTTTCTTTGCTCTTTAGTCGGTTCCAGTAATGGCTTTGAACAAGGCTACTTGAAACTGTGCCAGATTCGAAAAGTGAGAGAGTGAGAGAGACAAAGAGGGAGGAGGGTGCACAGAGAGAGAGAGAGAGAGATGACTTTTTGATTATTTTTCTAAATGACACTTCAGCCCTCCACCCCGGCTGTGTAATTGTGATTACTGTGCCTCTATTTTTGGGTGGCAGTGCTGCGAGCCAGCGACAGTAAATAGCTGATGCTCTCCTCTGGCTTTAAGAGGACACGGGCGCAGGGGGCTGAGCAAGGTGAAACGCCAACCGCCCCCCTCGCTCTGGCTCCAGACCCGCTAATGCGCCAACCTTAACTGAAGAGATGCCAAATTTGCTGATCTAAGGTCAGATAGAAGAGCCAATTTAGGCTCTAGATAACCACGCTGCTAAACTGTTCTCGTAAGCCGCGCGCGCGTGTGTGTGTGTGTGTTCGTAATTTCCAATGTAAACAGGCAGAAGTAACTGCAACAATCCGATCTTTCATATTGCAGTTAATCTAGTTTGCCGTGGAGTTAGCTAAGCACCGAGGAATGACTGATCAAATTAAGAAAACGAGAGGCAAAAGATAGTCCCTCGCGCCATTCTTCCTGGAGGGTGTAATGGGCTCTTGGCAGACATTTAAATGTTCTCTTACACTCGCCACTGTTGTTTAGCGCATGAAGGTCAGCCTCGCTGCCGAAGGCTGAGGTTACTATGGCGATGAAGTTAAGGGGACAGGTCTGTTGAAGGAGGGTGCTAACACAGCCAGACATGTGACCCCCCAGCATTCAAGGTCATTCCTGAAAAAAAAAAAAAAAAAAGAAAACACTCCCCTCTGAATACAAAGTCATGCATTCAAATGAGACTGTTTTGTAATGTCTTTTCTGTTTTTCCCCAAGAGAGCAGAGGTGGATGCGGAGTGTGCTAGCCACGGGGTGTCTTCAGACTGAGCCGGTGGCCACATGCCGACCATTCACCTTTAAGACTTTCCACCCACTTAAGTTACCACAGCAACGTTTCCACCAACCACTTAATTACACGTTGTACATTTTGGCCAATGCTATAAGTATTGCACTCCCACCTGCGACACTAAAGCTGGAATAAAGTGTTCCTTTTGTTGATTTGAAGGGGTCAGAAAAAAGTACAACAACCAGAAACTGTAACCAGCAAGCTGCGACAAAAGGTCAAAGGTCAAATCAAATGACAGATAACCCATTCAGACACATTCTTCCCATAATTCAGTCTTCATGTTTGATATGTAGCAGGCCAGATTTTGGTAGATGTCATATTTAACTTGAGCAACTGAGGTACAGTCTTCAAAATATGTAAAAAATAAATGCATATATAAGCAGGCCCACAAGCAGTCTTCTTATTTATTTAGATTTCAGAACTTTTTTAGATTTTTTTTTTTTTTAATTTATGGATTTAAATATTGGCAGCTAACAATAAAATTAGCTCTTAATCTATTAATCTTTTTTTAGGTTTCTGTTCTTCAAAGAATAATAATTATAATAAATATAAAAAAATTATAATTAATTATAATTATAATTAAGAATAATAATTAGAATAAATATCATGCTTCCCACAAAAATACAGTTTTCAACAATAATATTCACAATAATAATAATAATAATAATAGTAAGAAACATTTTTTGAGCATCAAATCAGCATATCAGATCATTATTTCTGAATGATCACGTGACACTGAAGTAATCACTTTCGAAAAATGACGACCTTTGCATTCTTACTATATTACAATAGCAAACAAATAAATGCACTAGGGCTGGAAGATATGTAAAAAAATATATATATATTGATTATCGGCTTTAAAAATATTTGATAATATCGCCTACCCCGCCCTCTTCTGCCCTGACGCGCCCGTGTTCACGCACCTAGTTGACGTCAGATTCTTCGCTGTAAAAATGGATGAGGACGGCCTAATATCAAAGAAACGATGTTCATCCTTCATTTGGCAGTATTTTAGTTTTAAACCAGGTGCGAATGGTGAACCTGAAGATCCGACTGAGGCTATCTGCAGGATTTGCAAGAAAAAAGTAAAGGTGAAAGATGCACAGACCACTAATCTCCGCAGCCGCGTACAAATACATCATCCAGCGGTAGGTGCCACCTTTGAGCCCCACTCTTCAACTGCAACAAAAAGACGTGAAAAACGTAATCAAACACTGATTACTGCTGCATTCGCTGGTGCAAAGTACGAAAAATCCAGCTTAAAATGGAAACAGTGCACTCTTGCAGTGACGCGGTTTTTGGTTAAAGAGATGATGCCTCTTAGACTCGTGGACAGGGGAGAATTCCCATTATTTTGAATTTTACGGATGCTCCGATCACGATCTGCCATTGTTCACTGACAAGCTCGTCAGTGAACAACGGCAGTGTGTAGTATATACAGCTCAATGTGAAATCACGCACCTGATGGCATTTACCGCTGATTACAGGACCGGGTTCACTGACAAAACGCGCATTATAGATCGGCCAATCGTGATCGGAGCATCCCTATCGATTATCGTGTGGTACTTCGTGTGGTACATCGTGATTCTTAGGAGACATCGTCGATATATGATAATACCGTCATATCGCCCAGCCCTAGAATGCACCCTTGTTAAATATCTTTCAAAAACAACAGAACGGTAGTGTCATTAATGAAAAAAGAAGAATTATTCAAGGTCAAATCTATTTTTCTTACTCAATATTTAATAGGATGATTAAAATGTAAGTGAAGATGCAGTTTTATTCTAGTGAGGTCAAATAAAGCCTTTTTCAGCTCCATCAGGCACATTAGATGAGCGTTCTCAGAAACATAGGCAAAGGAGAGGAGTGAGGATATCAGAACAAGTAAAGCAAACCGTGATTCTTCTACTGTTGAGATCACTGTACGTATCACCACCCACCGCTGTTGTAAGTGTCACTCTGGATAGGGTGCACTGGAGTGGATTAATGGTCTTATCACCCATTTGACAAAATAACACTTCACCTGACGTTCAACCCTCCAGCAGAGTGGAATTTTTTTCATTTATTTATTTTTTTTATTTGCCTTAAATCATAGTCTGTACCTGTGACGTGATTAGTTCTCACATCCTGAGAGTGATGAGGTGTGAAAGAGTGGCAGAGCTCTGATTCCACAGTTCACGCCCCAGTCACGATCACTCCCGAATCATGGCAGTTCTACGCCGTTACAGTCACAGGAAGATGCTCGGTATCCTGCTGTGCTTTGAGGTGGTGACCTTGTATGAACTGACGGGTTTGTCTGTTCCTAAAGTACCAACACTTTTGAAGGGCTGTCTGTTTTACATCATACAGGAATAAACAAACAGAAAAAAAAGTCTGCTGCTCTAAGAGCTACATAAATCATAAATAAAATATAAAGGTTGATATAAAATGGCATTTAAATCTCATTTTACTTTAATTAGTGTATCTGGGAACCAATTGAGTAATAAAAATAAAGCTAATAAAAAGCTCCTAATTTAAATAGCAACATATTCCTAACGTATACTCACCAAGGCTGCATTTATTTGATCAAAAATACAGTTAAAACTATTATTATTACTAGAAATACTATTATTACAAAAAACTGCTTTCTTTTTAATGCATTTTAAAATGTATTTTTATTGTAATTCTGACTTTTTAATGCAGGCATTACTCCACGCTTTAATGTCTCACAATCCTTCATCACTATAATATGCTGATTGCCTTTACTTTTCGGTTATGATCAATAAAAAAAAGAAAGGATTTTTTTTTTAATAGCAGTGTATATCAGGTTAATTTGGATTTCACCTTAACATCATTAACATACATTGTGTTAAATATAGAAAGATAGGCCTAAATCTAGGCAGAATCTGCCACCATGGAAGGACGGACACATTTGGGTATGTGATGCGTAAAATGCCAATGACGTTTTTGTAAATGACATAAAATAAAGACTGCTGCCTGCATGCCAGCTGGCAGAACCATGGAGAGAGTGTAAGAAATGAGGAGGAGACGAGAAAGAGAGAGAGAGAGAGAGAGAGAGAGAGAGAGAGAGAGAGAGAGAATGAAGGGGAAATATTGTAAGGCTGCAAGTGTGTGTAGGTCAAGTCATTCTTGCTGACTCAGAAAGCTTAGCAGAGGTCAGGGCATCTTCAGATGACTGATACTCCCTGTTCTCTCCTCTCTCTTACAATAATGCTGCTAATTTTATCAACTACTTCAGTCATCAGCTCCAGAGATACGCATACCTCAGAGACCTTCAGGACCATGAAAACATTTCAAAGGATACAGATGAATGAATAAGCGCGTAATCACGCATAACTCACTGAAATGGTAATAAAAAAATAGTTTTTTGACATGCTCTAAAGGAAATGGGAGTAATGCTCAACCATACAAAACTTCCAGAGTTTTGTGTTCGCTAGGGCAAATGAAAATAAAGCAACAAAACACTGGCAGATACAAATCTGTCAAAAAAAAGTATCACCTAGTTTGTCAGTGACAGATAATATTTTTAGAGCTATCTCTTATAAAAGTGTCCACTGCTATTCTAGTCTTAGATGTGTTGGATAGGCCTACTTACTTAAAAATATATGAAGTCTTGTGAAAGCAATAGCATCTCTTTAAAAGCAAACTGTATGATCACAAATGGTAAAGTTTACTACCAGCAATAGTATTTTTAAAATCCATAACACTATGTATGAGCAATAGCAATAGTGCTGCTTGTGCTAGCAATCACCACTAAAAATCTGTGTTTATAGGTTACATAAAACGGCTTCAGAGCTGAAGTCATTTAGTGAAGTCAATGCTCAGTTACGTGTGTGATGTTTTTAAAGGCGGCCCTAACTCATGTTATCATCACAGTGTGAGATGAGGATTAGTGTGGACCACTTCTCCTCTAACAGGTTTTCTCGGTATAAAGCATTCAGATGGAAACAGACTGCAAAGGAAGGGGGTGATCTGTGTGTGTGTTTACGGTGTGTGTGTGAGGGAGAGAGATGTTTGACAGAATCTAATAAAGCCAGCCAGCAGAACTGTTCAACTCTACAGCTGCAGCTACAGTAATTACAAAACACTGCACCTGACAATCAGACTCTGTCTCTCTCTCACTATTTCCTTGCCTCTCTCGCTCTCCCTCTCTCTCTCTCTCTTCAGTCTCTTTTTGCAGCGCTGCCGTAAAATCCAGAGTGAAGAGAAAATGCCACTGAGGTCAAGGTGTGTAATGAAGCATTCTGATAGTGTGAATGGTTATTAAGTGCTAGGAGAACGCACTCAGTTTCCCCAGTTTGGCCTCTGCGGGGGAAAAGCCCTCTTCTATGGCAGAGGCAGGAAAGTGTGCAAACTGAAGGTCATTCGTTGGTTCAGGAACAAGCCTCTGGAAATTGAGTTTGATGTAGTTGTTAACTGACTGTTGGTAAAGGCTGGAAAAGTTGTTGATAGTCTAAGCAGCTTTTGGTAATTTATAGTCTAAGCTTTTAGGTTTATTGACTGGTTGTAGAGGCTTATAAAATTGGTGATAGACTAAGTAATAGGTAGACTTTTATACAAAATATGTTTAAAATTGTTTGTACATATACTAGGGGTGGCACGGGTCATGAAAAATAAATGAACCGTTCGGTTCGATTGTCTCGGTTCGGTGCATGCAAGCGTCGCACGGTTCGACGGTTCATGACATGCGCAATGTAGCCTTGTGCCCCGTATGTGAAGTCAGCGTGTTTCCCTTTCACGCGAAAGAATTGATGCGTCTACGTTGTGGAGTGAGTGCTGCAGGTCACAATACTGTATGTGTAGAAATGGCAAGTGGGAGAAAAAAGGAAGGCTGCCCAGAGTTGGAGGATGTATAAATCTGTTGTGTGGGAACATTTCATGTTACCTATTAGAGGATGGATACAGTTCGGACAGATATTTAGAAAGGATGCTCG
>JAUMHR010000069.1:12254537-12294603 GCA_032361145.1 Enteromius fasciolatus
TTAAGATTAACCGCTAGTGTTAAATAAAATGTTTTCAATATTAAAATAAATTATACTTTATTTGTGCATTTTTTTATATATATATATATATATATATATTTAAAATATTTAAACCGTGTTCCCAGCAAACTGCCTACAGAAAAATAATTCCAACCCCATCTTATCACAGAATTACACATCCTTTTTTTTTTTAAATGGAAAGCCAATACACAGTGTCCTGGGAGAGTATTAGCCACAAAATTCCTGAGGGAAGCTATGAACGCCTTTAAATACAGTCTGTCTCTTGATATGAACTTGCAGCAACATGGCATCCATTAAAATAAGTCAGTGAAGGCTGTATTTGTCCACACCCTAGCTATACCAAATAAAAGGCTCTTTCAAATCTGGACTCCTACAGGTAACTAGCAACTGTCTACAAGCAGGAAAGATGGTGACTTTATACATAAAAAATACAAAAATATAACTTAGCTTGGTAGAGCATCTGCTTAAACTGGGGTTTACGGTCACACAAAAATCTACATGCATTTCTACCTTAATTTAGGTTAGGTTGAATGAGGTAAACCCACTTCTTGCTGACAGAAATATACGTATGACTCAGTTTGCATATTTACATAGCCAATGTAAAATAACATAAATCATATAATAAAAAATACACAATATTTTCTCCTACTTTTATAAAAAAAATAAAAAAAATGCTTCGGTTATAATATGAATACTATAATATAAATACAACGTTATTAAATTTAAATAAAACTCAATATAAATACAAAAACATTACGACATAAGTGCTATGATATATAGAAAAGAATCCTAAACTCTACAGGTAAAAACACACTTCAAAATCTTTTAAAAATTTGAGTCTTTATTTAAAAATGTACAAGAAAATCTGCATATTCTAAACTTTAAGTTTACTTCAAGGTTTCATATTACAAGCACCTTCTAAATGTCGAAACAGCAAACTCCAGGCATGAATAAAACAACTGAAAAATACATAAGAAAAATTTTAATTATGACACATTAGGAAATAAATTAAATGCATAATACTTAAATGTATAACGGCAAAAGTGTGCACCAGTGCACACACTAACCTGCACCACAAATGGCAAAATAAATATATCATAAAGAAAACAAAAATACATTAAAAAAAAAAACAAATGAATAAAAGTCAAGCGCGTAAAACATTTCTAATCAGCAAGGTTTACAATGAATTTATACATGCATCCAAAATACATTCTTGCTCTGAGCAACATCCGGAGTTCTGTCTGGAAAATTCAATCAGGAACAAGAGTGCAAAACACTACGTCATAACACTGCAAGTCTTACGTCACAAGAGGAGCTGAACACATCTGGAGTCACAACAGAACAACGCCGCAGGTAATTAATTCCCTCTTTCCCCCCATACCTCAATGAGATTTAACCCTTTGTTCCCCAGTCCTGGTTTGGCAAGCAGGGGGTTAAAACCTGTTGAGGCATGTGAGGAAGACAGGACTAATTATCCGGCTACATATTTATGTCAAGTACCCTGCTGTTGTGTGTGTGTTACAATGACAAATGCCGCAGAGTGCCTCGACCCGGGAAGGGATACGATAGGGAGACTGCGTGTCTTTTCACCACTGAATGTCACAGATACAAGCATGTTTAAACAACAATTCACAAAACATAAACGCAAATAGAAAGGAACGTACCGTCTTGGAGTCTAATTCGTGGTGAGGTTGAGCTAGGACCTTATCTACACTGGCTGCATCCGCAAACGTGACGAAGCCAAATCCCCTGAAAAACAAAACAAACAAAAACACAGACGTACATTAGGAGCTGACAGACAGCGATGCACTACACATGTTTGACTGCTTAGCTTGTTAACATATCCATTTTATTATTGAATGCTACATGAACTATGTATAATAATTTCAACAGCATGTTATCTTGGAGTTACAGTGCGTCAAGAACAAAAGCATACGGTAGGTTACACAAAAATGGAAATTCTGTCATCACTTACTCACCCCTCGTGTCGTGCCAAACCTGCACGACTTTCATTTGTCTGAGGAACATAAAAGAATGTGTAGAACGACAGCTTCAGTCACCATTCACTTTCATTGTAACGCTATGGGGTGAAAATGTGCAAATAAAAGTGAATGGTGACAAACTGTCAGTCCCCAACGATTCCTTTTGTGTTTCACAGAATAAACAATGACAGAATTGTCATTTCCGTGTGAAATGTCCCTTTAATATGTCCACCATATTATAATATTTAGCTAGAACTTGGGGATATATATTTGCATAACGCGTTACCTTAGAAATAACGTTACCATCTGGCAAGGACACATAAGGACTTTTCATGCCAAACAAAATCCTGGGTTAAGGTCTATTTAAACCCCGGGTAAAGGCCAGTTATAACCGTAGGTTAAGAAACGTTAAAAACTTGTAATTTGAAAGGTGTTCAGCAGCGCTTTTAACGTCCCTCCTGAAATTCTGCCACACGTTTAGCAACAGACAACCAATCATAAACGGCTTCGGCGCTTACCTCATTAAATATTCATAAGCAGTCTCAGAAACTTTCACGCGCTGTACCATTTAAATGTTTGAGGGAAACAATGCGTTATCGCGGTACATTTCAGAAGATGTAAAGCAAACGGAGAGGGTCTGCGTGGCGATAATTTCTACTAAAACAGGTCGCGTGCTGTAAGCGTCCAAGCAACGTATTAATCCTCATGAATATGCAAATGAAAACGCAAAGGTACAGTACGAGATCTCGCAATCTGACAGCGGAGGATTAATTACTAACCCAGGGAAAGTATGCACGGTGTGAAACACGGAACAAAATAACCCAGGGTTAAGAATGACAATTTCAAGTGTGAAAAACCCATTAACGTGCCAATGTCAAAGACAAAAACTCAAGCACGCGCGTTAAGCGCTCGGTTTATTGAAGACGTCTGGTTTAACAAGAAGAATCCCAAATCAATGCCAAACTGTATCCTATCCACAAACGCACCGATCCAGTCGCCTCAACAGCGCATAGCGTCCGAATAACAGCGCAAGGGCAAAATCGTCAGTTTATATCGCTTTGAATAAAAACCTCAAGATGTTAAGGGATTCAAAATAAGATTAAAAACATTGTCTTTTTTTTTACCTGGAGCGTTTTGTCGTGGGATCTCTCATCACCATACATTCTCTGATTTCTCCAAATTTACTAAAATAGTCTCTAAGGCTGTCTGTGAAACAAAACAGAAAGAAAAGAGCACACATGAGCAAAGCATTCGAGCGTTACACACCAGTTTATAAATTAAACGCCCCCCTGGATGTCTAACAGGGGTCGAATAGAGGACTTCAAATGACGGCACATATCCCGCACAGCGCGCCACGCTGGATACAATGAAAGAAACACAACACAGCCCGACAAACGCGCGCAAATGACAGCGAACCATTGGTCTCTTACCTGGTGAAGTTTGCCAGCTGAGGCCACCGATAAACATTTTACTGTAAGGGGAAAACACAGCAGAAGTGAGTCCAGATGTCAGATCGGCCATTTTGACGTGTAGCTAGCGACAAAAAGCAGAGCTAAACGAAGGCAAAGCAGAGCGGTGTGTGTTTACTGAGCCCCGGCGGGCTGTGCTCTCTAATATACATCAAACAATGGTGTAGTAGTTGCGTGCACCCGGAAGAGCGTTTTTAAAACATGCTCACTGGAGAAAAACACACAAGGAAAAAAGTCAAGTGTTGTCAGCATTGGCTCTGGCTTACCCCGGGTCGTGTTGCGAATCGTTAGGGCTTCCAGATGTGGCTTGGCTCCCGTCTCCCTCCATGGCTAACCCAACTATGGCCAGTAACTAACACACACACTGTCAGAGCTAAGAGAATATTACTGAACCGGGAATGCGAGCGTCACACGTGGGATCAGCTCTGCCTGGCTCCCTCCCCCTCCCGTCACCGACACGGGGCGGAGCGCAGAAGGGGCTCGTCACCTCACCCATTCCATTGACGTCATCAACATGGCCCCGCCCACCCGGGGCTCAGCGCATGAGGATCGGATCGAATCGCGTCATTTTTATTATTGTCACATCGTCGTAGACGCACACAAGCGTGGCGGATTCACATTATACACACGTAGAAATGCAAGAAGCTAACGTAAACAAATACTACTGAAAGTCTGTCTGTCTGAGCCATGCACAGATACATCTGAATGTCACATCCGAGGTCCAGAGTAGAATTAGCAGAGTACTTTTCATTGCACCCCAAGACAGAGAAATATTACATTACAGGTAATATTAATAAGTAGCCTACTTTTTAATACTTCTCCCCGTGCCTTCTGATTGTTTCGCGTTGCTCAAACATGTCCAAAAAGGGCGTGAATTAATTTACAGACAGGCTTGTGCGATTAAATAAGTGGATGATGTATTTTTACTAAATCTCCATCTGTTTTTGTAAACATGATTTTGCATGCACTAATGATACACACAATATAAAAGAGTATGTTTTACAAAAATATATACTGCTTCAGTTTCTACACTTTACAACTCAACGTGTTACTTGCTGTTTCTTTGCAATGTAATTTACTAGTGAAATACCATTCACAAATTTTTCCAGTATGCAAATATGATATCTATACGGTGATAGAATCTAACAGCAATAAACTCCTACACACTGACCAAAGAAAACATGCCTTAAACATAAGCATGTCATAAATCAATATTGTAATCACATTATGTATGATTATTGTTTTCCATAGCTGTGCATATTCACAAATCTGTGCAGAAAACACTTCCTTCAGCGACACGCATCTGTCACGTTGAGACATTAAACTGGAAATATCTGAGCTATCACACACCGCCTGAGGGTCTTTGGACCCCTTGACTTCTGCAAAATGCAGTTTTACACATCAATTAATGGTCTTTAAAATGCACAGAAAGGTTAAGGGATCTTGTGCTTATTGTCCATGGAAAGTGGGGAAGAGCGAAAAGGAAATAGACATAGAGAGGGGCTCAATTAAGGCTGCCTGCTCAGTGGATTTTCAGTCATGCTACAGTGATTGCTGTTTATTTCCTGCAGCTCTGTTTGAGAGAGGCTCCGCGGGCCAAAGACACCTCATCACTCTTCTTTTTTGTTCTCTATACCTACACCAATTCATATTTCCTCTTCTCGCCTCTCCTGCTAAAGATAGCTCCTGAACAACAGTCAGAACTCTTGAAGTAAAGAGCCCACATAAAGCCGGTGTCCAGAGGAGGGAGGCTCTTGATTGGCAGATGAACCCGCTGTCTCACCTCACTGCCTAGCGGGCAGCTTGTTGGTAAACTGACACACGGGTACCTGTGGGGCGCAACCCAGAAAACGAAACATCTCTCTCCCCTCTCAGTTTATTCTCTCTCGGGCTTTGAGCAAGACAAGACCACCATTTCGGGAAAAAAAAAGAAGCATATAAACAACGTGTCTATTGTCTTCAGTGTGAACGTTTTTATTGACATGACTAATTCTAATAAGTATTACTAATAATCATTATCAGCTGAAACTGAGCTCCCTTAGCCTAAAATGTCATTTCTGTTAAGTTCAAATATGCATCACCGCCGCCGTTCCATTCCATCGTAATTCAATACGCAATTAAATTTCTGATAGGCTTTGGCAGAACATTTTACAGGGTATTTAAGATAATCGAAATGACACAATTTCATAACGGGATTCGATAAGCATAATGGTGGGCAAAATAGTTTATTCAGCACAGTTGCCTTTCGTTTGGAAAGAAAAAAGTCCAAAATAACATTTCATCTGACCAGCTGAAAGCATGTTGCCTTTTATGCCTTGTCATTTCTCTGGCATTGCGATGAGGCGTTATGCCAGATCTGGGCCGTCAAAGGGGGCTGTTTTTTTTAGAATCATGGCTCATTGAGATTTGGCATAATTGAACAGGAAATTACTGTTCGGAGCAAGGTTTTAAATATCTACATGATGTCCCGAGTGTTTCATAGCATGTAAGCCTTAAAGAGCATTTAGGGATATGTTTATTGTGAGGCCAAACGTTTACTGGATCATTAAAGAACACTGCGGACCTCATTAGACCTTTTATTAGCATATCATTTACTTGTTACAACTGTATTATCAGTTGCAGAATTAGCTCAAAACACTTTGGACACCTTTAGTTGTCTGATCGCACAAAAGCAAATCTATTCATGTACATTCCGCCACGTAGATCAGCCATAAAATCATCTACATAATAAATACACCGCTGCCACGAGACGAGGCATCAGTTTCATACGCTTATGAATTTTACCATTCACCATATGCATATTCATGTTGATCGTGACATAAACAGAGACACGGCTGTCGGGTTTGATGAAATGAAATTGAAATGCAACTTTAAAAGAAACACACATCAAGAGGATATTTAAATACACACATTTGCATTCGCCGATTTTGAAGGCACGCTTTATTAATGCCGCAACCCTCGCCATTATTAAGTTAAATCTAATGTCTCTGGAAATCCATTAAGTCTTCAAAAACAGCGGAGAAAGACGTCTGAACTGGAGACCCTTATTAAAGACTAGACTAAGTGCACAACACAGATCTGTCCAATTAGAGCCTGTGCATTTTGCAATTAGAGAGAAAAATGTAATGTGCCAAACATTGCCTAAAATGGCCAATTTGACAAAGGAGTTAGGAAATATCTGCTCAGATCTTTAAATGGATAATTAGAGAGATAACACTTCATGTTTAAGAAACAGTTTTAATGGAGGTTGAAATGATAAAGAATGGAGTCTCATCATGTTGTCGCTTTTCAAAGCTGCGTTCCGGTTCTTAGAGATGATTATAAAAGTTCTTTGGTTTGATACATTTTCAAACCCGGAATGATCACTATTCAAATCTGAAGAACCACGCCATTGTCTTGCCATCATGGCACAAAAAATCCTTGTTTTGTCATCCTGAGGAGTACAAATGTACTCACTATTTATCACGGCAGCCCTTTCCTAGCATCGTATTTTATAAAAGTTGACAAAAAATCACCTACAGAGACAATTTGTTCATTTCTAATTGGCTGATTTTTAAATATGTAATTCCTGAGAATCCCTCAGTGGTTTAGTTTAAATGTGAACTTTGCATGAACTAAGCATTTAACACTAAAACCATTCTGAAATCAACAGGTGATGCTAGTTTACCTCTTCTAAATTTCAGATTTATTCTGTGCGGATTAAAAAACTGTTTCTTATATATATAAAAATCACACATTTAACTCAAAAAGCCTAAAGTGATTACAATCACTAAGACTAATTGGGAAAAGAATGAATTAAAAGACTATTTTGTCCTCAAAAGAATCAATGGAATCAATGCAGAGATTATCAGTCGTGTTACTGACGTGGTCAGTATGTGAATTTCAAATAATCAATAGTCCCGTCACATCATCACTAAATGAGCAGTGAGCACTTCCTCAATCACGTTATCTGATGTGCATTATCCCGTCACGTGAATTGCTGTTTCTTATCACATCCAAACATCCATTTCTGTTTTATTTCCCTGCACAGATTGTTCCACAGACAACATTTGGCTGTTGCTTTATTTACAGAAATGTTGGTTCGACGAATCTGTCACATTTGCATGAGCCCAATATAGCATTTGAGCTATTGTGCCCCTGTGGGTATTATGAGATGCCCACAGCTAATGCTCCGACATCATTTAGGCCAATGTGCGATTCACTACATTCAAATTCAAATCTGGATCTTTCCTCCTTTATCCACACCTGTACACATCAAGGAATGTAACAAAAAAGGGCCACTCAGGAAAGATGTTAGCGCTCATTCTAATGATCTGCCATCAAAGTTATTGGCACGCGCTACAAAGCAGACGCTCTATTCATCAGCCGCTCGAGAAGCTACGCACAAACAGAGGCTGTGCTGTACGCGCGAGTTCACATCAGTGCCGAGCAGATGGTGTCAGTGTAAGGAGAGGTGCTGAGGGCACTTTACACGCTTTTATGTGAACCTTCAGTTACTTAACTCGATGTCTCCAAGTGTCTGTCCTTTTGTCGCGCGTCACTGTTCCTCACAGATTCTGTTGAGCATGCCAGAGACCAAATGTCATAATTTCGCTTTGCGAAGCTAGTTTAACAGTCATGCGGTAAGCATAAACTAAAAATGATTATTAGGAGGCTTTTTCTCAACATTAGTTTCAAATAAAGAAGAAATGGTTAAATATAAATATTTTGATTTGTTGATTTGCGTTTGAGACAAATTTGTTGGATTTTTGATATGCACATTTTCTATTTTTGATCAACAAATAG
Source organism: Enteromius fasciolatus (assembly GCA_032361145.1). Lineage (NCBI taxonomy): Eukaryota > Metazoa > Chordata > Actinopteri > Cypriniformes > Cyprinidae > Enteromius > Enteromius fasciolatus. The sequence continues at coordinate 12,262,795 of JAUMHR010000069.1, forward strand.
TGGCCCCAAAACTAAACGCTATGGGGCAGTTTGCCGAACAGGGTTTAAGACTAGTCCTAGATTAAAATAAATGTTAAGAGCTGTCTAAACTTGAAAAAGCTTGCACAGAGATATCTTAAAATACATCATTGCCATTATTTGGTCTTAAAATGCTCACAGATAATGCATTTTTGTAAGACATGTTTCTTAAATATCCTAGTCTAGTCCTGGTTTAATCTAATCCCTATCTGGGAAACCGGCCCAATAAGTTTAATGAGTCATCACTTTATTTTAAGGTCCAGTTCTCGCTATTAGCTATGTCTTTTGCTTCAAAAGCATCCTAAATATCTGCTTATTCATAGTTAGTAAGGTATTTGTTAAGGCAGATTTGTTAGGTTTCAGGTAGAAAAAAGGTTTTTTAAATATAAAAAACCTTTTTTCTACCTGAAAAGTGTTTTATTCCCCAAAAATGATGCTTGGATTTATATTTTTCTATGTGCAGCAATGACCTTTATGTTTTTAAGGTGATTTTAATACTTTTAGAGCCACTGTATCTGTTCAAAAGGTGTTTTAAAGACCTAAAAAGCACAGATATCAATGCTCAGTGTGTTTTAAAATCAATTTGTACCTTAGACTGTATTAATGAAAGGATAAATCAGCCTTAAGCCCTGATGGTCAGGTATCAGATTACTTTGAAACGCTTCAGAATCGCCCTTGCGGAGAAAGTCTCAATTATTCCGTCTCGGAAGGCTGGGATCTCGGTTACGGTTTTAGACAGAAGACAGAAACAGAAACATTGGGCCTCATAATGGATGGTAATAAAGAAAAGTGTCCTTGGTGGCCGCAGAATGGACTTCAGCCTCCGCTCGTTCATTACTGAAAATGAGAAGGGAGGTGAGATACGAAAATGTAAGTGTAATTTAGCCGTGTCTGAGCAGAACAATCGAATGAGAAATGTGTTGACGTTAAACGGCCCCTCAGGAGACAATAACATTCATTTAATTCCAGCGCTGCCGTACAGTGTAACACTGGCATGACAGAAGATGTCTGAATATCTATTGTGTTCGCACACAGTTTTCGAAGATTTAAGGGCCTCGGCTGTCTGGCGGCAGAAAGCGAGACAAGGGTGACCTCGGATAATTACCACTGTCCAGTGATGGGCTAAGAAGCACAGCCTTTCAAGACGTCTGAATAAAGGTTGTGTGTGCTTGAGTGCCTTCATTAGATTCATCTCGGCTTGTGCGAGCGCACGCATTACCGCCGGTTGACGCAGATCAGACAGACAAAAAGCTCATTTAAGTGCCCTGTAATGGAGATGGTCCTGACACTCCAGAAGTTGATGATCTCATTGAGCGAAAAAAAAAAAAAGGATTCGGGATTAGCTGAAATATCAAACTGCAGCTCCATCTAGCGGTCATGTTATCACATCACAGCACGCAGTCAGAGGGATGAGTCAGATATTTGTATATCCATTATGAAATGAAAAAGCACCACTATTGGCGGATGCTAAGTGTACCTTTATCACGATGTGAAACAGCCCTTTATATAGTAATAGAAAACATATTAGAATTGGACAGTAAATAATGCATTAGTTAGCGTCAACTAACAACGAATAAAACATCTAAATATTCATCTGAATATCAGCATTTATTAATACATTTTAAAGTAGTTTCTGTTAACAATAACAGTTACCCCAAAAAATGTATGTTTAACTATATAAACATATATTGTTCGTTACTAGTTCATATAAGTTAATGTAGCAACTAATGTTTGCGATGTGTTACCCAAATATCATAACTTACCTTTCCCAACCACGCTGCACGGAAAGAGTTCAGTTTTGTTTATCTTAACCCTGTAAAACAGAAATCATGGGTTGTTATAGTAGTCAACCAGTTTAACTCACTGTGATCTTTTAGCCCTTTTAAAAATGCAAACAAAACGTGTGCCAGTTACTGTATATACTTGCTAAAACTGAGTTTGTTTTTCAGTCACAGTCATTTTTTTATTAATTTGAATATAATTAATAACGCTGAATTATGACTTTCAGTTTTATTTTAATTGAAAGAAACATTTCTGATTTAGAGTAAGTGACTTTGTATTTGAGCCTTATAATGAGGAGCTGTAGGACAAAAGAAAAGTAAGGAAACACTTTTTGTGGCACGCAAGACAGTGTTTTTAGTTTTAGTACTGTGTTTGAAGCAGCTAGATTGTAAGTTATTATCTGGTGGACCAGCTATCACGTTCTAAAAATATGTTTGTTGCTGGCCCAAAATTGGTCTACCTGCGGTCTGTTCCATAAAACAAGTTTACCAAATTAGCCAGGCTTATGGCAGATAGTCTGACTTATTTAAATACAAATTAACTGGCAATAAGTCAGACTAACTGAAATAAGCCTGGCTTATACTCTAATCTTGTTTTATGGAACAGGCCCCAGGTTGGACTGTCTAATTAATGACCAATTTGCACTAGCAGATGACCAGGTAAAAGTTTGTCTAAATAATGACCAGCTTGGTCTAGATAGGCAGAAAATATACCAAAGGCACCATCTTAAACTAGTTTTGTGTATCAGTTATGATGCACTGCTAATGAGGTAGGCCTAATTTGTTTTATTATTATATTCCTATTATTGTGTTTCAGTATGGTGGTTTATATTAGAATACATTTTAAAAACTAATTATATAATAATTTGTGTCTCGACTTGTGGTGTATGGTAACACCAGAATGTTTTACTAATTGACGTCAATCATAACATGATTTATTCAGCCAGTGTATTTTGTGATGAACAATCATGTTTGGGGATTTTGAATGGCAGTACCTTGCAATCACAGCTATAAAAACACATTCCAGTCTGACAGAAATGTACAGAAACTTTCTATTGTCAGCCCATTAGTTTTACTGACAAATACGCCAAAGTTGCCATTTTAGCACATTATTGCCAGATCCACTGCTTTGTTTCTCATCTGCTAATTTTATGTGTTTAAATGGCAGAGCAGCCATCAGTGAGTAATAAATACACTCAGGGGCTTCTCGAGTTTAAACCCCAAACAAGCCAGTTTGCTGATGACAAGGCATACGTTTCCATTTTTACTCGTTGCACTTCGTACGTGCAAGGGAGAGTTATGATTTAGCAAGTTTAAATTGAATAGAATTACAGCACCGGGAGAATAATATTGTCATTATAGAGTCTAGACATATGTCTGCAACAGCATGAAAAACCAGCGATGTGGTGTCACCTGCATATCAGACAATATTAAAATTCACCTTAATGTGACACTTCATAACCAAGGAGTCAAACTCATATCAGCTAACTGATTAAATCAGCAGCCATTAAGCAACAAGGAACTGTCATTTTGAAGAAAGAAAATATCAAATTATTCTGGACAAAAGCTCAGGTATAAGTGTCACTTATTACCCCTCTCAGCTATAGCAGAGACCAAAAGCCACACACAATATTCTCATTTCACTGGTTAAAAAAAAGAAGACACAACTGCTTCAAGCTAAAGACCTCATGAGTTAACTAGATGACTCCGCTTTAGCTTCCTGGCAAATAAGAGTCACTCGTCATGTAAAGCTGCAGAATTAGGATGGATAAAAGCAGTCTCTCATTAAGAAGTGTTTACACTGGCACGTCTTACAGAATATCCTTGCTCTTGGAAATGTCATTTTTGGGATTACAGAGCTCAGATGAACTTGGAGAGTGGGAACGTGATCATAAAATGGTCTTTAACTCCCTCTAGAGGCTAAGAAATACAACTATTTTAAAGTAGAAATGAGCATTTATGTTTTTGATGTTTCTGAAAGACGCCCCTTATATCCAACAAAGCTGCTTTTATTATAAAAAAGCTACCAAAAAAATAGTAACACATTGAAACATAAAAAAAAACAAAACTATTTTAATATATTTTAAAATGTAATTCACTAGTGCTCAATGTCACATGATCCTTCAGAAATCATACTAATGTTAATTTAATAATGGTGAGTTGTGTTAATGTATGATTCTTATGTAAACAAAACTGAAAAAACTAAGTCTTTCCTGTAAATTCATAATTTTAATGTATCCCTGTTGAACAAAATTGAAAAATATTGACCCCAAAGGTTTAAACAGGAGGGTACAGCTAATTTATTAAAATATATATTTTGTATTGTCCCTGAAGGACAAATATTGCTTAAATTAAACATTTAAAACAGACATTCAAATATATTTTCCTTCAAAGAACGTGTGTGATTGATACAGTATATTACAAGTTGTATTATGTCACAACTAAAATACGACATTAAATATTTTTAATAACTTTATTCTTTTTTTTTCTCAATAGATCTGTACAACCAAAGAATCAAACCTTTTAATGAGTCTGTCAAAACTGACCTGTACATGTCTATGCAGGACTTCTTACACTCATTTAAATAATCAAATGATTAATTATCTAGCTAAGCAAACATTTCAAACCATTCCTACCAACAGAGAACAAGTGAGCAGATTTCGCAAGGAGGGGGTGAAAAAAAATAATGTTCCCTTTTGTTTCCTACACTCGCTCCAGTGTTTACAAAAGTACAGTGAGACATCTTATATATATATATATATATATATAGTATACATATATATACACACACAAACCTGGACAAGTCTAAAGTAACTTGATGTTTCATTGCAGGAGAGCGGATAGGAACATACAGGAGGACACATTTGAACTGGTGGTAGGAGGCCATGTCAGTAAAGATATGAGCGTATGCAAAGAGTAATTTGACTTGATCAATACAAAAACCGTAAAACAAACAGACCTAAAGACAGAACAATGAAACGTTTCGGCTCTGAGGTCGGTGTGGTTCCTTATTTAGTCACCTGCTGTGGTGCAGGCAGACCTATAATGGGCCGCGCACGTTCACACAGGTACATCAATTCCTGAAAGAATGTGACTAATAATTCTCCTCAAACACAAAGAAAGTAAGAAATGAAAAGCTCATACCTGAGATGAACGCAGGACAGTACAGAAACAAGAACTTGTGAAGGAAATATTGCAGAAAAACTTAGTGGAAAACCGTGTAATGCCCCTCACAGACAACTAACGTTAAAGCTGGCGTTACTTTCCGACGCTGTCAGTTCTCACATACTTAGCGCGCTACGCTACAACTAAAGTCAGCCGTGTGTATTAGTCTCAAAATAAGTGTAAAAAACAATTTTTCCCGTTTTTAATCCACATTATGTCTGGTTAAACCGAATATATGCCGTAACGGGGAGCTTTATTTATTTCATTACGGTGGAAAGATTATCAAGGGCTTTATAGCTGTAGGGCTAACAATCAAAAAACCCACAACGCCAAGCTAAAAAGCCTGGACCCGTCTCCTGCAAGGACGACCTTAGACATTCTGGAGTCCAACAACATAAGATTAGCAATAATTCAGCAGCAGAAAAAGGGACGAGTCTTGGCCAAAAAGCCATTACATGACTGAAAGAGCATGATCAATGATAAGATACAAAAAAAAGGGGGAATATTAATCTCTGTACCATTATACTTTCACAAATTATACAGCAATAAAGCAGACCTAATGACATCCCATGTAAAACCAACATATAAAAAAAAAAAAGAAAAATGGATAAGGCTTAAAGCTTTTTATCTTCTCCAAGACAGGTAGGTGTATTAACAGCTTCTCCTAGTAGCCAATTGGTTGGGTTGTTGGGATTGGACACGGTAAACCATGTTATTTACAGAATGCAGAGAGACATTAATGGCAATGTGTCTACTTGTCGTGACGTTATTGCGAGACAGATCTTGAGTGAGACAAAAGCAAGCGGCCCATTACCCAGATGATAATACGCCATGTGAATCGACGTGCTTTAGAGCAAAATTACATGCATACAGAAACACAGACTCATTGAATGCAGTTCATCCGCCCAGAATAGAAGTGCCCCGCAGTCCTCGTCACACAGTAGTGTTCTGGGTTTTGCAATAATTCATTTAGTGTCCCCACAGGTCAGAATTCGGCGTAAAGGATGCCAATTTTGCCTTCTGTAGCTGCACCATTCAAACTTTAGTGTTGCTCTAAGGCTGAAGACTCAGCATAGTCTTTCCTATAAAGGCCCAGAGGTCAGGAGGGCACCGATGTCTCCTGCATTAACAGACTCTGTAATCGGTGAAGTAAATGAAGTGACTCAGGCCTATTGATGGCATAGACTGTTGGAGTCCTACAGATCCAGAGTGTGGTGAACAGGAAGGTCATGAGATGAGCTGTGCGTCACCCTCGAAGGCCACACTGTTGTACTGAGAGACATCGAGATGGATGACATGGAGCTGTGGTCTTTCATTTCTTTGACTAACTGTACCCAGATCTACAGATCAGCTTTCTAAAACCCACCCGACTGGATTAAGCCATGATAAATGTAAATGCAAACGTGATGTCTCAAGTCCTAAGATCATGTCAGCAGCAACAACGCTGAGTCTTAACTGCACCATTTATCTTCGTAAATGTACTTTTTATTACTACAGATTTTTCATCCACAGCAAGATAATCCACAGTTGCTTTTTTTGTGCTGGAAGGAGTCTGATCGGACGGAAAACATGATTAACCTTTATTTAGTTACAATATCTTAAATTTACAAGAGCACAGAGTCAAGAAAACTTCAGTTCTTATTGGTCGTTCGGTCACTGACACTTGACTCTTCGATTTTTTTTCTTTCATACAGTACACTGATTTCTTACGCAAGGGGATGGAAAAGAAAAAAGAAAATTGGAAAAGGCAGGATGGACAGGACAGCAAACCAAAAAAAAAAATAAAAATTCCGGGAGCCAGTGATGCACACTTCAGGTAGGAGGACACGATGGGGTGAGGAGGGCAGAACCTGCAGATATTCATGATGAGTGATGATAATTAAGGGGCAGGTGGGCCAAGAGGTGAGTGAGGGGAGGAGGGCGAGGGAGCTCTGGAGGATCAGAAACTGTCCACCCAAGTGCCATAACCTCGCTCTGCCAAAGTGCGGTTGAGCAGGACCAGCTGCAAAAAAAGAAAGAAAGAAAAAGACAACAAGTAGCATCATGTTATTCATTATCCAAGACATGAAGGTGAATCATGACAGATGGCCTCTCAAAATGAGTAACACTGCACACTGAAATCAGAACTGTATTAGCATCCACACCAACCCACGTGAAACACAGTTGCTATCTGCCACTTTAAATGATTAAACTCTTAAAAGCCAGATTAATTCTAAAATGATTTTACAACCATATCTGTATACTTTCGTTATTGAACACAGAAAAGAAAAAAAACAAAAAAAAAAACATTTACCTCCTCTCCCACCATGTTCCACATGTGTACTAAAGGAAGTCCTGTATTATTATCGTAGTTGGTGACCTATATGAAAATAAATGCCCATTAAAATTATCTGTTGGCTGTAAACATCAACATAAATGTCATCCATTAATTAATGTTTTAAAGACTGACTTGTGCCAGCAATGGAACCCCTCTTGTCATCTCATCCAGTGCAGAATTGGCCTCTGCTGAGAACCGATCCTCTCCTAATTAAGACGTTAACAACAGTGAGATCCAGCTGGAGTGAGGTGATTGAAAAACATACTTAAATTTTAAAATAAAGGCAAACCTGGAAGTGGGGCAATGTTGTCCAATAACACTTCTGTTCCTTGGAACGGTAATGTCACAAAGTCTGACCTGAGAAAAAAAAAAAAAAAAGGATCAAAAGGTCAGTGACTAACTAACTATCTATCTCTCTCTATATAACTTTACAGAACAGTATGGAAACTTTTACTAAATTAATAAAAAAAAGGCAGGAATAACCTGATTTGTCGAAGGGTGTCAATCTTGACTCTGTCGTAGCCACCATAATCAACATATCGGATTTCCACTTCGGTTGAATCCTTGTAGAAGGAGATGACCTGCGCTCGCCACCAGGCTCCATCTACAGCTGGGGCTGCACAAATCACTCCAACTAAAAAAAACAAACAAACAAACAAAAAATAATAATAATAATAATAACAATAATGATGATGATGATGATGAAGAGATGAGCATTTTTTTTATTTTTTTTTTATGCAAGAGGAGGAATGTCAAAAGAGAAAAAGAGACCAGCTTACCTTCAACAGGCGATGGCAAGGGGGGTGTCCCAGGTTGTGAATAGCAGAGGAACATCTGCTGGTCCAGACTGCGCAGGGCATGATATGTAGGGTGAGTGTGCTGTTGGACAAACAGGTGACCGGCTGATACAATGTTCACCACGATCACCTCCACAGTCACTCCATTTGGCAACAAAAGCTGTAACAGAGATCCAATGAAACGCAATGATAAAATGTCAAAAGTCTTGGCAGTTTAAAATTACGACAGTGCTATGTTTGACAAAAATAAGATCCATGTATCATAGCCTCACATCGCCTGCGCTGTGGCTATATATGCACTAGAGAACACCAAACAGATTTCAGCCGACTAGCATGTGTGCGTGCATTTGCGCGAGAACAACTCCACACCAGCAGGTGGCAGTAACCTGCATTCATACAGGAAAACCAAAGAACTAGAACTGTGAATATACAATGCAAAGAAATGTAGCTTTCAATCATGTCTGCCAAGCTGCAAATGGCACTGGCATTGTCAATCCTTGACCATCATCTCGTGGATAAGGAAAGAAACTACTTCAACAGATATGTGCATTCCCTTTTTACTCCATTTTATACTAAGCTGGATAGCCAGTATGAGTTCTCTCTTGTGAGCTCCGCTGCAAATTCGACATTAGGAATAAAAATAAATAAATAAATAAATAAAAAAAGAAAAAACAGCTGACAAAAACCAACCACAAGGACATAAAAAGTGAAATAATAATAAAAAAAAATAAATAAAAAAAAGCCAGAACGACACTCAAAAACCACATGACATAGCCCAACCGTTGGATTGGTGTGTCCCAGTCTTTAGATGGCAGCAGCCTATATAGACTGTAAGAGCAGGAGGAAGGGCCTGTCTTACCCAGGAAGTCATGGGCAGAGAGGGCAGCGTTAATGGTGGGGGAGGTGGGGCGTACAGGTTTGTCAGGTCCAAGTCTTTAAACTTCTTCCCAATCAAGGCCAGGGCCTTATCTACCTGCTGCTGGGTTCCTAAGAAAAACGAAGCAAGAGAAACAATCAATTCAAGAAGGCCATAGCAGTTACCGTTACTTTTCTTTTCTTTTTTTTTAACATAGCACTGGTGCTACAGAAGTTGAAAGTTTTGTAGCACAGGCCAAACAGTTGTAGCACAAGTTAAGGGTGCGATATTGCAAAAATATCATATCACCATTTTATTCAGGAATATTACGATTATTTGTCATGTTTTAGCCCAAAGTGGGCGAAGATAAAAATCTTTGTCATTATTTTATCTATTAGAAATACATTGGATTACAACCAAACATTTGATAGCCCACAGCAACTTCCATAGTAATTTGTTTCCTTCTGTCAAAGTCAATGTGAACCAGCAACGGTTTGATTACCCACATTCTTCAAAATATCCTCTTGTGTGTTCAACACAAGAACAAAATACAGATTTGAGACAACATGCGAATAAATTACAGAAATATATATTGTTTTGGGTGAATAATCCCTTTAATAACTGCCGGCAGCGTGTTTAGTACTGTCCCTTTAAGACCTGCACGGATCCATGTTTATATGCGTTTTTGACAGTATCAGACACAAACTCCATCAGACGCAACAGACAACGTATGAGTAAACTAAAGGCAGAGATTCAAAATGCGCACACTTGTCATGTGTACACAATTAGAAGCAAATCGGAAAAGCATGTTTAACCGGCAAAGCTTTAAAGCACATGCAATTAATGCACTTTTGTGACTGCGCACTAGTGCTGTGTAACTCTACCGCTGAGATAACATTTGCTGTGAATGCATGATGAATTGTACAGAATATTGATATGGCTAATGCAGCTGTTAGAATGTGCTCTGTATAGCATGATACTACGATATTTCTTGAAAAACTGATCGTGGAGAGATTTTAAATGATCCACCATCAAAAAAAAACTAATATCGCATGTCCCTAAATATAATCAAGCTCACACACAAACAAAGCACAACAAAACCACTTCACGCAGCTGTGTTATGAACATACAGTAAATTTATTCTCTGTACAGACCATTTTTTTCCCTATGATATGTGTCACACTGTACAGCCCTGCATAGGTTAACCAAAATTGTCGTCTTTCATAGAGACTCACTCACCCTCTATATGGCAGATCTGAAACTCTTGAGTGTAAGGCAGGGTTGAAATGTAGATCTTAGCACCAGAGCTCTGCTTCAGGAAGCTCACGTATCTCCCTTGTTTACCGATAAGCCGTCCCACTAGATGCTACAAAATCAAAGGAGAACCATAGTTATCACAGCAAGCTTTAATGCATTCATTCAAAAGGTGAGAAAGCTACCACCCCGACAAAAGCTGCTGTCCTTTGACACTCAGATAAAAGCGCTGTTAGCCGGAGGAGCTTTCCTTAAACACTGCTAAAATACTTTAATAAAAACTTGTGATTGATGGCTTTAGTACTAAATGTGAAGCAGAATTAAGCATTTAAGGGAATTGTACCTTTGGCACTTCAATCTCCCACACAATAAGCTCAGAGCTCTGTGACTGACAGGTCTGGCTGCCACTCGGCAGGCTGTCTCCCGCCCCCAAGGTCGAACAGCTGTCCACTGAATCCATGCTATTCACATCTGAACCTGTTGGAAAAAAAATAGTCAATTTATAAATATACATAATCCCTTCATTGACTTCAAATTTGTAAAACCAAATAGCATCCGTTTAACAATAATTTGCCTTAAAATTAAAATAAACATAATTTAAAAAAAAAGCTTGTTATACATAAAATAGACATGTACACAAAAGGTAAAATATAATAACTGATCTAAACGTAAAAACTGATTAAAAAATTACCACCAGCAACTAATCTGTTTCCTTTGTGAGTGATAAAAATATTGTTTACATTGCACAAAAACATAAAAAAGATCAAATATACTAATTAAATGTATGAAAAAAAAAAGTCTGCTAGCATTAAAAAGAAAAAAAAAAAAAACAAGTCAGTAATAATCACCTGCAATCAATCCAAAAATGTTCTGGACATCATAAAAACTATAATCAACGTAATTGAAAAATAGGGCATCCATTCCACACGGCCTACAAAAATCATCACTGCAATTTATATCGATGGCATTCAGGGGTTCTAAACAGCCCATTCTTTAACAGACGTTCACACAAATGCCTGCTTAGCCAGGTCATCACTGTTTGCTAAGCAACCATGGGGTAACAATAACAAACTCAACTAATACAGCTGAGAAGGACCATTGACAAACAAAACAACCAACCTCTTCCCTCAGGACAAGAAGCACTGCCACCATTGTTCTTGACTTGTACCATTAAAAGCAGTATGCTTATGACAAAGTGCTCTTCTACTTTTTGACAACGTCAATAATTGCCCATTTACTTAGTTTTAACGAACAAGGAAGCAGACATCAAGGTTCTGTTACATTTCCTCCTTTTTTCCTAAGTGAGGATGGGCTGAAACACTAGCTGCGTCCAGTCTCCACACCCTTCTTAGGCCACAATACGGAGATAGCAGGAGCTGGTGTGATGACGCCTTACAAGGGGTCAAGCCAATCACTCACCCCCCCCCCACACACACACAGCAGAGAAATAAATAAGTCTGTCTTAAAACAAAAAAACAAATACTGCAAGTGGTCAGTGTGCCAATATCACCACGTTCTGATGAAAACACCTGCTGGCTAACTAATAACAAACATACTCCTGGCCATTTCCAACACCTGCCAGTAAGCAGAGGGAGTTAAAAAAGCAAGATGGCTCTGATATCCATGTAAGGAAGTTGCTGTAGTAGGGAGCAGTAAAAACAGCCGTGCACATGCAGTTGTGCTCATGTAACATATGCTGTTTTGCAATTTGAGCATCTGAGGTTTCCAAAGAGTCTATTCACAGTTTGAGAGGTACCCTTAACTCAGGCTTTTTGTACTACTACATCTGGCCAAATGTCAAGAGGACTGACACTTGTTGGATTTAAACAAAAAGCAAAGCTAATTGAAACTCAAGCATACTACTAAACAATCTCAGACCTTTGCACCTTAATTGTAGATTAAAGCTTCCGCTGAAATTTCCTTTACACTAGATTTGCACCAGCAAACATTTGGCATGATGCAACGTGTGAATTACGTGGGGAAGAAGCAAACCTAAAGTGATTTCTAACAACAATGCACATTTAGCATAACGCAACCCACACTTTTAAGTGGACCACAAACAAACAAAACCTACCGAGATTGAGTTCAAGTGTGCAAAACTGCAAGATGCTCTGAGACCAATGTAATGAACTGAATTCACACTATTCATAGCTCACACTTAAGAGAAATCTTTCCTTCATATCACTCCAAATCTGTTTTGATTGCATTTCTCCTACAACACACAATACACAATACTTTAAAGAACATTGCAACAGTTCTGGTCCATTTAGTGAAAGACAATAGGGTCAAAAACAATTAACCCCACTGACATTATATGAACAAAGTCCCTTTTTTTTTTTTTTTTAAATATCTTGCTTTAGCAAGGTTAATTGAAGAAGTTACTCTTAAAAATAGTTTTTTTGATTTATGCAAACTTAAGAGAGTGCAGGATTTATATGTTTGTACTTATCCAACATCCCTATGATTTAGGTAAGGCACTATATTTTTGGAATTAGAAGAAAGTAAAACAGGTTAAGAATGACTTCAGAGTGACTAAATGACAATCTACATAACTATCCATTTAAGACTTAGCATTAAATTCTCATTAACAGTTACTCACCTCCTGATTGGTCAGCTTCTACCTCACTAGCAGCGCCATTCCTAAAGCCTGTTCCATTTAACCGTGCTGCCTCGCAAACCGTAGCCACATTTTCTGCGGTAAGAGGAGACTCCTTAGGGGCAATTAGAGCAAGACTCTCCTGCAGTCCATCTCCTTGACCCTCAGAGGCCCTACAAGTCCCTGAAATTTGTATGAGGTCCTCTTTACTCTCAGACACATTCGAGGACAACCCTGTGCTGTGGAGATCCTCGCTGCTGATGCCATCTTCGGACTGGCACGTGCTACAACCTGAGTCTTCCACCAAAGCTTCCTCCGCTTGCAGTTTGGCCAGAACCGGCGTGGACTCCAACTGTTCCCCAGACGGCACAGTCAATGAGCCTCTTGCCTTCTCATTCTCTGACATCTTCCAGAGCGAAGGTGCCAAACAACCGTTGACGACATCATCTGCTATCTGCGCCGCCCGTGAATCTGCGCTCTTATGAGGTACACACGACTCCACTTCCTTACCATTTACAGCCAGCGTGCTGCTGTCGGATGCTTCAGAGCCCTTGCTGTACCGGGACTCAAAGCTGCTGACCGCCATGACCTCCTGGGTGGCTGCCGAGATGACCTCAGTGATCAGCCCCGCCGCGAGACGCTGGAGCTCCTGCATGTCTGGACTGGTCTCGGCCGGCAAGCCCAGGTCTCCGTTTTCATGGTGCTGAGCCTCTGTGGAGCTTTCTGAAAGGGGTGTGCTGGTTAATGTTGGGAATGAGGTCAGTGTTAGTGGCGTTTTGGGGTTGCAGGTCTCCAGCAAGACAGCCTCGCTCTCTGTTGAAGATGTAGTGGAGGGCAGCTTATCTACTGAAAGGTCAGCTGGGAGATTCTGAGTGCAAGTCGGTGCTGAGGTTTCAGTGGCCACCTCTCCCTCAGGTTCAGGTCGCTCTGCTTTGGCTAGCTCTGCAGGACGCTGCTTAGTTAGTGGTTGGTTTTCGGCTTGCTTCTTGACTGAACCAGTGCTTGCTTGATCTGAAAGCAACTGGCTTGAGGGTTTGTTGCCAGTGTCGGCCTCTGGTGCTTTGTGATGAGTGCTCTCCTCCACCGTTTTTGTCGGAGTTGAAGATGACACAGGAGTTGTTGTCTCTAGGTGGCTCTGTGAGGGGACTGATTTTGTACCGCTCTGAGGAGCACTTAGCTGTCCACTGGCCAAAACAACTGGAGGGGCTCCGAGAGCCTCCCCTGCAGTGGCTTTTAGCACTGGTGTGTGTATCTCCGCTACAACTTCCTGCTCAACAGGTCTGTGCTCTTTGGCCTTGACTCGGTCTCGGCTGGTTCTGCGGGGTGTGCTGCTGGCAGTGGGGCAGCTCTTGTCGACCATCCCATTGCTACCCTCACCAGAGGAGGTTCGCAAGCCCATTACCGACCCCTCTTCACCGTCGTGGCTGGTGATTCGCTCTTTCTTGCGGGAGATGTACCACCACCAGCCTATGAGCGCCAGCACTCCAGGAAGCGTATACGGAACAAAGGACCGGAACCTCAGTGGCATTTCCTCTAGACCCTAGCAGCTACACCTGCAGATCAACACAAGAAAAAAAATTTAGACAAACCGTGTCAAAGCAAGAGGAAAAAAATTAAATGTGACAGGTTGCACTATAAAAGAAACCATAAACCTGACACAGACATTAAGCTTAAACATTCAGTCTTATTACCATAATTCATAAATCTAATGGTCATTTAGGAAACACTTATCCAAAGCAACAAATGAGGATAATAGAACCAAATAAAACAATGTAAACCTTCTACATACAAAAAACTAAAGTTTGTAATTTACAACAAAACAACATTTAGTCCCAAAAGTGCCCAAACACTACTAAATTTATTCATTTGGACTATTTGTAGAATCCTATTACCTGTTCTAGTGTTTATTTAATGGAAACGGTGCAAAAGTGTAAACCTTATTGTGCAATAACCAAACTAATCATCCCACTTACAACAGCAACATGATTTAAATGAGTAAGTGTACATGACATATTTGACCACAGACCGGCCAATCAGAAAGTATTTCAGAGAGCAGTGTAATAAAAGGTTTTATTTCTGGTTTAAAATGTGTTGACTTTGGGAAGACGTAAAGGAATGGGTGACTCATCCTCATCTTGGGAAATTACACCCTGGTCAACATTCATTTCTTTGTCTTGTTCACAAGTCTGTGTATCATCTAGAAAACAACCAGCTTATGGTTATGTAAGATGCATAGGCACTAAAACATCTTCCATGCAATTATTATACATACTGATGATTACATAGTATGTAATAAAAATAAACTGCATCCTTCCAAGGCAAAGAAATAGATCAAATAATAAATAGAAGCAGGTAAACAAAACTTGTGAATCTTAAAACACTAAGGGACACGTAACATATTGCTATGTTTGCAGCACTTTTGGTCTGACTACTTTACAGTAACAGAGGGGAGAGTTCTGGGCAGCCATGCAGAAACTTCACGGACAATATCACATGGCTGACATTCAACCTCAGAGGGTGCTGAGAGCTACGTGCAGTGTCTACCTCACTGCTATTGGCTGGGAGGGGCATCCTTTCAGAGTTAAAAAAGGACATTCATGCATGCATTTCAATCACTGGGGCAGCAAATCCCAGTCTCCAGAAGAGGAGGAACACCTCATATACAAACCCCTCCCATTCACTCCTGTACATAGTAACTCAAGATAAAGGGGTTTCCATTTCTCTTCAACTTCCAGATAGCATTTCAGAAGACGGCCTGCTGTTAGCCTCTGAATGTCAATTAATACTGACTACAGAGCATGTCGCGTAAGGAATGACAACAATATTGCAAGAAAGAAACCAAAGTTGGGTCTTAATGTGGAAAATATTTGGAAATACGCTTTAAAATATCTGTATCCCAATATATTTAAGGCCAAAGTTATATGCATGTCTTGAATATCTGAACTATTTGCTTTACTAAATCTTGCACTTATTCAGTGCACTTATTGCACTTATTTATATACCTTGTTGCTGTAAATTGCTGTTAATTCAGTTATGAATTATATCAGTTACTTAAGAACAAAATACCTTGAGCAGTATTGAAACACTAGCAGGCTGAAGTAAGCTTATTTTCAATTGAACATGGTTAAAATGTTGGGTAGTTTGCATTAATGGATATTACCTTTCATCTCATCTTTATATTAAAAACAAAACCATGTTATGCTTCTGTGTAAATCCCACCTTCATCTCATTTTATTAAAATTAAGCCGATAGACTGCAAAAGATAGATTTTTTTTTTTATATATAATTAGGTTGTAACTTCAAATGTTTACTATCCTAGACGGTAGCAGAAAGAACGTGAAAAGTTTGCCATTTTTTAATCATTGGAGGGAGAGGGGGGTATCTATGGAGGTTACAGTCCTGTTAAGGAGCCATGTTACTAGAATCTGAAGCATCAATTGGTAAAGCAACACTAGCAAACTACTCATACCATAGTGTTGACCACATTCCTAAAGCTATTACCAGAAAATACAGTTTATCAATGACAACAAAGCAAAATCTGGCCCCAAAGTAGCTAGTCCCTACAGAACGACAGCCTAACTCAAGTTTAATACTGCAGTTAAAGATTTGAGATGAAAGTCTGTTTTAGAAACGTACCGTATTTTGATGACAGGGTTACCAAATCCGCAAACCTCTTAGAAAACGTACAGATGAAATCTCTCAGAGCATTTATTCTCATCCCAAGAAATTGATCAAAAACACTATCAATTAAAGTTTTACAATATTAACATATGATTTCCCACTTCACCAAACAATTACATACCAGACATTATTAGTAGCTTTTACTTTGCTCTACTGCAGTAAATCGTAATAGCACTAGCTATGGAGGGTTGGTCACACAATGCTAGAACCATAATATTAATACTACACTGTCTGTTAACGCTATCAGTCTCGACAGCATGTCCCAAGCAGCCATATTAACCGAATGTAGTCACATGCTGTAGTTTCTGTCCAGTAAAGTCCTCCTGAACCAGTTTCTGCTCTGTGTTCACCTTCAGCACGAGGTTAAATAAACGCTCGCCGTCAGATCATGGCCTGGGCGCGTGCGCCAGCGGACCACAGAGAAAGAACCGAGCGCGTGCTGCACGGTGGCCGTTCGACCTTGGGGAGGTGTGAGAGATAACGGAGAGGGCACCGTAGCCAGTTATTCGCGCGACACGTTACATACGAACCCATTGATCGCAAGTAAGCGGCTTACTAGTGCTGCTGCATTCAGAATACAAAAGCAAACCCGTGAACACTCCGGCGCTTGGGGTGATAGTTACGTTACGCGCACCGGCTGCTGTTGGAGAATTACACCGGAGAGGGTTTAAACACACTGACACTGCGGCGAAAATGATATAACGACATAATTAGTGCACGTCTTGACGGTGACAAAATACACACCTTGCGGCCAGATGTCTGCGAGGTTGCATTGCATGCTGCGCGTGTTAGCAGGCAGGCTAACCATTCACTACTGCTACGAGGACTGATAAGCGATATGATATAAATAAAAGCAGAAGCTTCCACGTTTTATGACAGCAATGAAACCACACACATAACCGAGGCGATTTAAATAAAGAAAAACACGTATAGCCGGTTAGCGAGGTGATATTGACCTACAGTGCGCGTGGTAGGCCGCTGAATGAATTACAACCCCATGCAGCTATTCCGTCTGAAGTACTGACCGCTTCAAGTATCCTGACCGATTTCACCGGGGTAACCCTCCACCAAGTCCTCCTCCTTCACAGCGGCCCTGAATTATCCATGAGTTCACAGAAACCGCTCGTCCATGTGGCTCGGTACATAATTCAGCTGAATGAAGGTGCGAGTTGACTTGAAGGCGCAAAGAACAAAGAGCATATGTTCTCCCTGTCATACTCCAAAATGACCACACTAATGATAATAGCTCAAAGTAACATCAGGAATTGGACATTAAAAGATGGAAACGACAAACCCCTATTGGAAAATCCAGATTAGTAATGTGGCTTCTAGCTGGTAGGACCAGCGACAAATCAGCTAGCGGTTGGTGAAACCATCTTAAAATGGTAAAGATGGTTTGTGCAATATGTAACTTAACGTTATCCTGACCAGCCAGCAACTGATGAACTTAAAAACTAACGTGCATTAGTTCACGTTACTATGTTCCAAAACATGCTCATAGCAGCTGAAGGTGGTCAGGGTGTTTTTCTGCCAAATTGCACAAGGTCTATTAGCTAATATTGATCGATTTCATTGCAGTTTTCAATTATACGGCTTTAATTAATGTACAAGACCTGTTAATTACCCATTAGAGTTGAACTCCGATTTGGCGACACCGTTAGCCGCTAACGTTATAGCTAAAGCGTTGGATAGCACTGGCGCAATGTCAAACATACTCTGTCGAACCAATGAACGTGGAAATTATTTTTTGAAGATGAAATGGCTGCATGTGAGATGGTTAAAATCTGTTTGCATGTCAAGCAAAAGAAATCTAATCCGAGAGGCGGCTAAAATGGGCTCCCTCTCTGCGCTATTTAGGATATTCACCTATCAGCGTATATGAGGTAACGTTAACAGTTAAGTTAAAAACCTAAACTCACGGTTTATACTCACTGTGTTTATGCGTCCCTCGCACCGCCACCGTATAATTTTAATGTTACGTGTTCAAGGCCCAGCACAATCCCAACGTGTCCCCCCGCTTCGCGTGTGTGTATGTATGTGTCTCTTGTCTCTCCTCCCCACGTGTTGACCGTCCTAACGCACACTCTAAAAACAGAGACGCATCAGCTGATCAAATCTCGCGATAAGATCGCTGTCAGAGTTAATGTACGGAATCATCGCGAGATCACTGTGGTCTCTGACTTCACTATGCTGCTGAGGACATTTGAGTTGTCCCTTTATAATGTAAAGAGAATAATAAGTAAACGTTACAGAAAGACTCAAAATAGTTTAAAGGATTAGCTCGAATTATTTTTAAAGGTAAAGTAAAACGAAGTACAAACCGCAGCAGTTATTTGACGTTATTGACATGGCAGATGGCTGCTGAACTTTGAACTTTGCCCCTGGATATGATAAAGCCTGGTAAACTGATCTGTCACATTTTAAAAGATCACCGTAATGACCCGTCAAGTCATGTGAAATGCAGAATTTGATTTAAAACACATTTAAATATTGATGTTTGTATAATTGTAATATATGCCAATTATTATGCATATGACCATATTAATTGGGACTTTATGGAACATTTAAGTAATATTGCAAAAAAAAAGAATTAACTCATCTAGTACACAATATTTATTGTAAAATATATTAATATAAAACAATAAAAGATGTTAACATTTCTCAGTCTCCTCAATACATATCTATGTGGTTTAAAGGACACTTTCACAAAGATTTGAGCCCCTTTCCAAAATAGGTTTTTGAGTCTTTTTGTAGTTTGATTTCTTGTTTTATTTACTTTTGTTCACTTTAAGTTGCTTTTAACAGATGTTGAGGTTGTGTTGTGCTTTTGTTCTTTCATACATTCAGGATTAACTGAAATATTGCAAAAACCAAACTCTGACCATTGTTAGCTCATTTTCAGTGATGAATCAAGAGATTGTGCAAATGCAATCACTTCAAATGTTATCGTTGATTAATTTAATCCAGAGTGTCTCTTAGCATTTAGATTTCAATACAATGCCCCCAAAGTGAGGTTTATAGTTTTTTGACAACAAAAATCATTAAAACTTCAAACAACTAAAACATTTTGTTTTTGCACAGGTTGTTTGGCAGTTCCTGAGGTGATAAACATCAGATACCGGTATCTTCTTGGCATTTCCTTGCCTTTAATAAACTTTTAATAACTGTAGAGTAAAAACTGATTGCACATGTTAGACAGCAGGGTAACAGGGTTGAGGGAAACTTTTATTACGAACACTGGTATAATTAAATTGCCATGTTATACATGTACAGCAACTAACCGCTTTACAAAAAAGCAAGTAATACAATATCACATATATTTACACTTGTATTTATATACCTTCCAATTTTACACAAACATATTTACAGATGACCAATGCAATTAAAAATGTGGCAATGCATCAGACAAACACGCATTTGAATTATATAAAATAAACCACTTTTTAGTCTGTTTATGATGAGAACATAGGACAGTTTAATTACATATGCAATTTAAAATGCTTAGGGGCATGTTATGTGTCCTACCCGCCGTCACGGCAGTCAAGACTGTGCCTTTATTACTGTCTTAAGGTTTTGACATATCAGATTAAGTCAGTTTTAGACTGGTAGTAGCAACGCAACATCTAAGATTCAAGAAAAAGTAGTTATATTCTGGTTATTTAGAGTAATGGATGCAAAAAAAGAAGACAAATCTTACACTTCAAACACTTGACTGGGTCATCATGTTCCTTTATATTTTCAATTTATCTTAAGAACTGTAAATTTGACATGCCATTATGACATATAGAGAAGGAATAAACATTTCAAGTTTCATTTTTGATCATTGTAATCGGGAAGTCTCCTGTTGGGATGATATTTCACTGTAAATACTTAGTGCCCTAAAATGACCACAAGTCAGCATGAACATACATTTTTGGATCTGTAGTATAGTGCGTAGTAAAACATATGAAAATGTAAAATAAATCTACAAATGAAATGGAAAAATGACATTGATTTGGTCCCAATTTTAAGTGTGAAACATCTAGTATCTCAATGCAATTCTTTCCGAAACATAAAATTAAAATTATGCATAAATATTCCGTCCTCATACATTTGGCAGGTACCCTTCTTTAGTAATACAAGTTTCCCTTTAATAAGCATTTCAAAGAGACGATGTACTGTTACTAGGTACACTACCGTTTCCTCCTTGTAGATTTGCAGATTGGCATAATAATGACAGAAAAGTAATGCAGAAAACATATTGCACACAAAAATCGCCCACTACAATTTTGATGGCCATAGTATGTTAAATACACAGTGAAGCCCTGCTGATGGCATGTTAATTCAAACTGAAATGGCACAGTTGTGTTCAATTTTGCTATTCGCTGGTTAGGCGATGCGTGAGAAAACAATTAAATTAAACGGCAAAACATGGTTACAATGCTACTGAGATCTGTATGGAAGAAATAATTAAGGCATACAACATAGAGACAGACAAAAAAAATATACAAAATGGAGTTCACAACAGTTTCCCCTCACAATATTGCAAACTAGTCTTTGGTGCAATGTTACTATGTCAGCTTGTGGTGGGATTTGGAATCCTGTGCCGTACGTGAGCTATTAGTGAGACGGGAACAGGGGAAGGTAAAGTGTGCATGGATATTTCCTGATCACACACTTAAATCATGTGCAATTTACACACATAGTGTTCAACGAAACTAATAAAAAACATATTGCACCACAGTGAGACAATGCTAAAACATGTATATTAATGCCAATTTGTCGTGTTTGATTTGTGCATTTCGGAAAAAAACAAAACAAAACTCATCCGCTGCTCTTCTAGATTATTATTATTATTTTTTTTACGACTGATGATAACGATCGGTAAGCAAACCTTCATGTGATCTCCGAAAACATTATCTACATTTACAGAATAAATATTTAGATGCTGCAATATGATATTCTCGTAGTTGATGGTCACATGGTGCACCGTAGCGACGTATAGACAATATGGTAAATGTTAAAGCCGCGGCGTTTTCATAATTAGTACCTGTTTTCCCTTCCTTAGCAAGGTCTTGCCTATTTTACAAACTATACACAGCTGAAAACCCTGACAAAGGCACACAATGGATAAAAGAACAACCCAAAACATGTGATCGTTATTATCGTATAGTACACACATAATCTTGGATCGCCATCCAGATTTCAAGCCTGTGGATATCAGGACAGGACAGGCTGTGCGTCCATCCCGTATTGGGTCCGGGACTAAATGGAAAAAGGCCGGATGCCAGGCCAGGATAATGAGCCTGCGAGTCTCCACACGGTTGGTCATCTGTTTGCTGTTTTGTAGTGGTTGATCAGATCAGTTTCTCATTCTTGTGTTTCTTTCGGACATCGATGAGGACATAATCTCAAGTTTGTGCAAAACGAAGAGTGGACGCCTCGACTGGACAGGTTTAGCATTTCAACGTGCTCGGTCCCATGTTGAGTGCAACACGGAGAGTTCAGTGTATTCTCCTGAAGTAGTTCATTTAGGCAAGTGTGTGGCAAGCTTCAACTGGTATTAAAAAACAAACAAACACTTAAGCGGTTCTTCAATGCGGGAACCTTGTTAACTGGACGACGGAAAGCAAAAAGGATTCGTGGAGAAGAACGATGGCCGTGGAGTAGGTAGAAATGCTTCCAGTCTTCTCAGACGATCTTTTTGATGCTTGGCCGTTTGAAGCTGCCTGCACTGCGCTGCTTCTGCACCTGGCTGGCTGACCCGTGTCGCGCTCGCCCACTGGTGGACAGAGTCGAGGTGGGAGAAATCTCAACGTTCTCCTTGTCGATGCCTGCAGGAGAGAGATGTTATGTAACACCAGTCGCAACCATTGCTCGCTTCTAAATCTAATCAATTACCTTCACAATAATTCTTTAATCTTAATTTACAGTATTCAAATGTAAAAAATTAACTAAAGAGTTAAGTCAGGTTTCACAGACGTATGATTTGACATGGAGTCTAACTGTAAGTACACATACTGGACAGCAGGTGTCTCAGTGCACCACATTATCACAGAGAGGAGAAAGTCTCATGCAGGGGTCCTGTGATCATTCATAAGTGTGCTTTTAAAATGTGCCAATTGTTCTTGTGTATATTATTCGGAGGCATTACTATTCTCACAGGTTCAAAATTTAAAAACCGTAAACTAGAAAAGCCTTTTCACACTCTGTTTAACACTTGGTTAATATCTTTTATAATATTTCACACTTGCAATTTTTATGGCCAAACTGCTTTAAACCTTGGGTTATGATGCCTTTAGCTGGGTGCTAAAGCCAAACTGTGGTGCCAAAAAATACAACAAAAAAATTACGTGGTCTTGTAACAAAAGTTATTTAGCAACAGACAGCCATAAACTGCCTTATAAAATATAAAATTAAATATATATTAAAAAAAACAAATTACATATGTATTAATTACAAATGATTACTTTATTTACATTTAAATTTATTTTAATATTATTCAATTAATTTAAATGATTTTTATTTATTTACATATAATACACATTTACAATTATTTCATATATAAACATTGCCTTATGTCTTAAGACAAAGAGGATTAAGTTAACTAAATATCTAAACAATAATCAATCCTATCTATATTAAACAAAAAAAATATGTTATTTCATTTATAAAATATTTAACTAACATAATAAAAATATAAAATTATCAAAAAAATCAGAACTAAATAAAACTATTTACATAATTGTTGATTTTTGTCAAACTAGAAATTACATATAATAAATATTAATGTTTATATCTTTAAGATATATATATATATATATATTTTTTTTTTTTAGAATTAAGCAAGTAACTGAATTCATGTACACTAGTCAACATTTGAAATGGATAATTTGTTTGATCAACTTCAAATGCTGGCTACTGTATATTTATATACAGTATAATTTGTTTTTAGAAAGGAAGACTTAATTTAACCAAGGGTTAAAAATGACAGTGGCCTAACAACTTTATTGCAATTCTTAAGCATGTGGTTAATTTCAGGCCCTTGTGATCTCTCTTCACACTTCCTGTTAAAGCAGCCCCTCTCGGCTTTGATCTGACAGTAGCATCTACTACTGACTCCAGCAGTAGATTTACAATTCAAACACTGCGAATGGCAACAACTGCTATTTTCACACAACAGAGGTCGATGAGTACCTGGGAGGACGAGGTGAGGTGGGAATACAGCCGACTTAGAGCAAGGCAGACAGGCTTCACACAGAGTAGAAAAGAAAAAAAAAAAAAAAAAAAGACATGAGTGACACATTCGCAACTCAAAAGAGGACAGGAAGGACAGATGAATGGAAGAAACAGGAAATCAAAATAAAAATGGCAGCTTACAAATATATCTCAAACTTTTTGCCTTCTACTCCAAAGGACCCACAAAAGCAGAGTTGAACAGTGAAGCTAAGCAGTGGCTGATTTTAGCTCAAAATGCAGATTAAATCCATATCAAAAGGAGAAATTAGTGAGAAGGAATGTGATTTAGACATTCGCTCGAGTGCTTGCTGGATCATCTAATGACTTTGTTACATAAACACATATATAGAAATACCTCAGTTATGAATATACACCCTTTAATGGCCAATTTAAACTGAATAGTATCACACTGCCACCACTGAAAAAAAGTACAGACAAGAAATAGGCACTTAAATAAGTTACCACAGTTCGCAAACTATAGAACTGGACATTAATTGCCCAACACAGCTCTATAGTTTAGGTTTGTACCAGCTGTTTTCGGTGGCACCTCCTCTGTGGTTCGTGGATGGGAGAGAGTTGGGGACCGTCTATAAACTATAGGGCCCTCTGAACCGACAGCACATTCCCAATGAAAAGGAGACAGAATGCAGTGAGGTTAATGAAGATACAAACGCAAAGCAAAGGTGTCAAATGCACACACAACCACTGTCAATGGTCTACTCTAAATCTTGCAAAGCCCCCCAAAAATCTAACTGGCTACGCTTTTAAAGGAAAGTAGACAGAAAAGCACTGAAAACCACAAATGCAGCGCGTTTCCAGACAGCTGTTACGGTGTTATTTTTTTTTTCTAGTGGATGTCGCAATGACATCACATGTGTTAGCGTTATCGTGACTCACGTGATCACATTTTACGTGAGCAGGTGTGAATAGCTCGAGAAGGATGTGAAGTTAAACGAGCGACTACAGACTAATTTGCGCCTGTGTGTGTGTGTGTGTGTGTAGTGATGCAGGAAGTGAGAGCTGACCTGGTGAGTGTTGCGAGGTGGCGAGAGACGTCATGGAGTTGGACAGGTTGAGGTTGGCTGTGATGCTGAGCTGGCTCTGGACGGTGGGTGGATATGGAGAAGTGGGTGTGCGCAGCGACTCCTCCCCTCCTTCTTCTTCGATACCAGGAAGGTAAGTGTCAATCAAAGCATCCAGGAACTTAACCACAAGCTCGGCATAGTCTGGAATTTGGGTTTGCTGTTGGAGAGAGCAGGAGTGACCCGTAATGATTTAGCTTTCTTTAAAATATCTGGGTCACTTGATTTGACATATGATATGATATATGACCTAAAGGGGATTTTTTTTTACCCGTTTATTTTATATAATAAACACTGTAATAATGAAAATATTAGCAGAGCAAGCAAAAACCTGAAGTACTGGTCTGACAAGGCAGGATGAAACAAAATTATAGCTGAGTCATGAGAGAAGGAAAACAGTTCCTTCAGCAAGATATACATAAGCAGTACATCCCTGTCATTTACAGCTTTTAAAACTACAGCAGAACTGTGGGAGAGTAAGAGGGCACAGACACTAGGGAGATGTTTGGGGAAGCCGTTCTGGTCAATAAATCTAGAAAGCTGCAGAGAGACCGCAGCACACAATTTCTTCACTGCGCTCTGTTGGAAAATGAAAAGTGTTTATGGGAGCAGTTAATCATACCTTAGAGAAGGGCCCGGCAAATCTCCAAAGTCCGTTGAAACCGAAACCTGTGAAAGAGAGGTGACAGCATAGACGGATGACAGAGCAAGAGTGATGAAGAATGAAAAGAAAAAAGGAAATTGGTCAGACATCAAAAGTAACTCTAAACATAAGACATAACAAGAATAATAAAAAAAAGTCTATCAATATTTGCATTTTTAAATAGAAAAAAAAATAGAAAAATTATAATAGCAGTAAAATCAATATAATAAGTTGACAGAGTTACTTTAAAAACTAGCTTTTTAGACCATTAAGAAAGCATATGCCAAGAAATGTGAGGGTTAAGAAAGGACTGGAGAGAGTGGATTTACTCTGCAAGCAGGACGGCTGGTATTGAGGAGGAGACTCCTCGTGATAAACCACATTCTGAATGATGCCGTGGACGGGGTTCAGGAGGTTGGGGTCCTGGCACATGGAAAGGACGGTGCTTAATTTAGAGTCCAGCAGGTTGTGGCTAAAATGAATAAAAAGGACAAAATTAATGTCAAACTACTGTACCAAAACTAAATATAGCAAAGCATTTTCATGCATATCGTGAAAGCTAATTAGTCTAACTTATCTAAGTGGACCTTAAAAACCTATTGTTCTGTAGGTGTAGCACAAAACAACACACCACCGCATTCTTTTTATTATTATTTTTTTAATTGAACTCAATTGGCTAGTGGATTATTATTTGAAAATGTGGCTTTATATTTATTACTCATGCCAAACACACTCATAGGTATGCATCATTATGATGATTAGTTATTTGGGAGTAGTAAGAATCTGTAGCTGTACATTATAGTAAAGACACTTTCTGTGAATATATATATATATATACATATATATACATATACACACACACATACTTTTTTCTTTTCTTTTTCTTTTTTTTTTTTATTACTCTCAGGAACGAATAAACATTGTTGTCATATCTAGTGTATGCAAAAAGTTCAATTACACAACACATTGCCATTCAAAGGTTTGGGCCCCATAAGATTGCTATAGTTGTATTCAGCAAGGATACATTCAATTAATCAAAAGCAACAATAAAGTTAAAAAAAAGCTGTTATTTTGAACTTGGTTTTAAAATGGTTTTAAAAATATTAAGCAGCTTCATGTTTATTTTAGGCTTTTACAGCATTCAAATTTGGCCACAGAAACTCAGGCATGCTTGATTGACATGAGAACCAATGATTGCTGATGAATGTTTATGTGTGGTAAAAAAAACAAAAACAACTAAATTAATTTTGCTCATATGAAGTGATTATGACTCTTCAGAAGACTTGGATTAAGTTTCTTGCAAATGTTTTGAAAACAACAAAAAAAAAAACTTTGAGTTTCGGGTGAACAGACTTTCAGTGGATGGACAGAAATCTTTCAGATTTCATTAAGAAACATCTTCATTTTTTTTCAAAGATGGGTTTGGAACAACATGAGGGCGAGTTAATGACGACAGAGTATCATTTTGGAGTGAACTAACCCTTTGACTATTTTAAACATTCAAACCTGTTGGATAATATCACAAAAAAACCTAATTGTTAACACGTCATATTTCTGTATCTTTCCATTCACATCAACACTTCACCCTGAAACTCAGGAAATATTTTTAGCATAGGAGAATAATCAATCTTGAATGACTCAGAGTGGTGTGTTGGTGTGTAATATGGCAGAAACTCACACTACTGGAAAGACCTTGGGGAACACCACACTGGCCTCAGCCAAATACTCGTACAGGATCCGCTGATGAAACTCATCCGTAGTGTATTTCACCAGCGTTGCCTGGAATTAAAAGCAATACTTCATTATACAACAGTAAATATGAAAACCATCACATATGGAGAAGCAAAGATCTTAATTTAGCTTTTTTGTGCTATTCATAAGGGAATATTAAAACATTTAATATGCAAAGATGCAAAAACAATTCCACCTGTAGAATGACTTAAAGCACAAGTTCAGCTGCAAAGAAAAGTAGTACACACCAGTACAGTAAGGAGCAGCGTCTGGATCTTCGGGTCTGTGAGAACATTCTCATCCAGGAGGACATTGGACTCCGACACAGAAACTTTGCGTAAATGGGAGTTGGCTATTCGCTGAGTTTCTGGAATAAAGGAGAGGTGTTGGCAATTCAACCTCTCTTGTTTCAAAGCCTAATTATCATTTACTGCATATAGATTAGCACTGGCCTGTAGCATAACACATTTAATTCATAACTGTAGAAAAACTCACCTATCTCATAGTCATTTTCAGAAACCCGTCTCATTTTTGGAGGCGTGGTGATGCCAGTCTCTATGTCTGGCCTCTTCGGTGCTTTTGAGTCCGAAATCAGGTGATCAAAACTCTTTCTAGTGCCTTGAATAAAAATAAAAGCACTTAAGTATGAAGCTAAAGTAAAGCATGCAGCATGTTTAAGAGCCTCTTAGAAGGAATGAAGTCATCAGACCGCTAATACCAAGAAGTTTCTTCGCATTGGCCTGTGACGGCTGGCCCATGTCAACGCTCATGGATTTGCGTGGGCGAAGACTAGTCTGCCCCATTGCAGAGTACGGAGGTGCAAGACTGCGCTCTGACACTTTCGGAGACGCCCAAGGCTGGTTTTCACGCAGTAGCCTGACGCATAAGAGAGTGAGAAAATCAACAAGCAAGAAATAAAGCATTAAAAAAAAAAAAAATCAATAGAGTGTGGTTGGAAGAACAGATAAATGCGGAAGCAGAAAATTCAAAAGCGTTCACCTGCATCCAGGTTCAGTGTCGTACACCGAGTACGTGTCCATGGGAAAGTTCTCCATGGTAACTTCTGAGAGCAGTAATGACTTCCTGTGCTTTAGACTGCAGCGGCTCCTCACCTCCTCTGATACTGTGAGCAAAGCTGTACACAAACATACAGTTTAGACGTTTCCATCTGAATTTAGATGCATATCTACTTCATAAGAGGTTGTGATTGTTTGCCCAGGGTTGTGTTGGCTTTAATGTACCTGCCAGATAGGCCACACTCTGCGTGTTCACCTCAAACTTGTCACAGCTACGGTGTTTTCCCACCAGGCCCAGGAGTGTATGAAGAATACGGACTGTCCTGGCCACAGTGGTGGAAGAGGGATGTCTGTATCCTACAAGAAGAAAAGACAAATATGAAAAAACAGATACATGGAAGACTTTTGACTGATAAACCAGCGAATGCTTGATGTAAATTCACTAACACATGGATTACTCTGTTTACACCACAGTAATGCATAAATTTGTCAATTTAGAGAAAAAGTGAATAAAATGTTTAAAAAGTGTGTATAATTATTATTAACTTTATTGTACTTTTTTAATTGTCATGCATCTAAAAACCAAATGTAAAGGAAGAAAAGTTAAATATGCATGTTGAACTCAATTTATTATTATTATTATTATAATACATCATAATTATTCTTATTCTCCCACTAAACATTGGGCCTAGTTTTAAGTCAAACAAAAATAAACTGCATGTTGACCGTTTTTATTATTATTATTATTTATTTGTACAAAGCAGACAATGGGAATTCTGAATGGAAATATTAATCCTAGAGTGGGATATTTTAACCATTACCTTTCAGTAAGTGCCCCACTAAAGCAAAGTTGAAGTTAGAGGCAAAGTTGAGTCCCACAAAATGATCCATTTGTTTGCAATGCCATTCCAGAGGCTTCCTGATCTCCATGAAGACCTCCTCGGGACTCTATAAAGCGGTGAAAAAGTTTTCATGAAAGCAACTGCTTTGAGAACTAATACTGCAACACATTCCTCCTAGATCGTTTACCTATTTATTTGACCAACAACAATATCAAGAGTTTTGAAACT
Organism: Enteromius fasciolatus; assembly: GCA_032361145.1. Taxonomy (NCBI): domain Eukaryota; kingdom Metazoa; phylum Chordata; class Actinopteri; order Cypriniformes; family Cyprinidae; genus Enteromius; species Enteromius fasciolatus. The sequence goes on from JAUMHR010000069.1 coordinate 12,292,020, forward strand.
GCTTTGAAATATTTTGAGTATGTAGTTGTCTGAATGTGGATTTCAGTCGGGCACCTTATCATTAAACACCCGGAGGCTGTCCAGTGTGTGCAGGTTCTGCTCCAGTAGGGCGGTTCCGGCAGAATACAGATTCACTTCATCCAACTGAAGTACAGCCACAGCCACCCAGAACAGAGCTTTATGCATGGGAGAGTCCTGCAGATCGTTAGACATGTACACAAAACTATTAAAATCAATTTCTGCACCACCAAACTGAATTGCGAAGATATCTTCAAACTGCATTCCCTAAACACTCATACACCAAGAGAAGTAAACGAAAACAATATTACGGTTGTGTTACTTCAGAGGTAATAACTACTGATGTCTTAATAATTGAATCCAGCGTACAACGTGACCTCACCTGATCGAGGAGAGGCTGTAGTTTTGTGAGAGCGATGACGGTGGCCTCAATAAGAACCTGGCTGTTGTAATTATCCGGCCCCTTTAAGCAGCTCTCCAGCCCCTGTACAGGAACAGCATTAATCAGACAGAGCGGCGGAGCATGACGCCAGCAAATAGTCTGAGCAAATGACACTAGAGCAGTTAAACTAGCACTGCATTGTGCACACAACCCACTCTTAATACAACCCACATGTACATCATTTCCAGATCAAATACAGTGGTGATACTACAAAAATACTCCACAATAGATTTCTATATTTAAATATCAGGCAATTTCAACGGTAGTAAATAACAACAGAGAACTGTTTTTAGCCCAACCAGTTTGTTGTGACAACCCATAGCTAATTACATCCATTAATTTTGTCTTATGCAACTTTCCCAGAAAGTTGCTCAATATAGTATCCACCCTTTTCCTGGACGCGGAAGTAAGCTTAGGTAAATAACGAGGAGAATAACAAATAGCAGTAAAAACTAAAACTATCTGCACTACAAACCAGTGCGTTCATAATTAAGGTAATACACTTAACATAAGACACACCAGTTTTCAACAAACCGTTGTACAGCTAAAAATAGTGGGATGAGAACGAAAAACTAGACCCACAGAACTTACAAACATATTTTTACTTCAAGAAAAAAAAGTGGATACGTTTCCACAGTTATTAAAATAGACTTGAAGTTGGTTAGAGTTAGACAGTTTTAGATAACTTTGTAAAAATAAATGGCAGACTTAATCTATTGACTACATAACACACCACGATTTCTGAAGTAAAAATACAAATAAAAAAATAACATTTGAAATACTAATAAACATAATAAAAAAATAATTAATTGTATTATATATATATATATATATATTTTTTTTTTTTTATCTATTTATTTTTTTAATATTTTATATACAAGTAATTCAATCCTATTACAATCAAATCTAAAGGTTGAGAAAGTAAAACATACTGAGCTAATCCGATCAATGCTGAGCAGAGGACTCGCTTTACTGAGAATGCGAATGATCTGTTTGAGCTGTCCATGAGTCACACGTTTACTGATGCAGCCGAACACCACCAGCGCCCGTGGCTGAAGAGATGGGTTGTACTGGAATGCAAACCTATCCAAGAATAAACAATATAATTAGTTCATTAAATGTGATTGTACAGTTAAACTGTAAACTGCTTCACAAAAACTCTTGTGAAATGTATTTTTCAACATACTTTTGTGCCAATTCGGTCCACTGATCCAGCCATTTGCATCCAGGAATGTCCCTCATACAAGCCTGGGGAAAAACAACAATTGGGTTAAATAACATGAAGATAAAAGACTTCAAGAAGCAGTTATGGATCTCATAAGTGATTTTTTAATAAAATCAGCAGTGCTGGAGATACATAAAAATGACAGTAGCAGTGAAACACCATGTCCTATACGGCTCACATTCATAATACACAATGCAGGTAACTGACCTCCATGATCTCCAAAAGAGCCTCTGTAACTGTTTCCAACGAAGACAGAGCAAAGGTCTCTCTCTCATAGGAGCCAGGGGAGAACGAGCGGTCTCTGTAGCTGGAGCGGAAGGCAATGACCGCCGCAGATTTGACCTTACTGATGCCGAACAGCAGGTAGAACTTGGGCAGGGAGAACTCAGTCAGACTCAGACGCAGCACCTGTTTAGTCTCCTCTGCAAAGGCATATGACACAGATCATCTCATGTTCAAACAACCTAATGTTTAGCAAATCAGAACTACTGCATAACATAAGTAGTGCATACCCATGAAGCACATACTAAGGCATTTTTATAAGTTTGTCTTATCGTAAAAGTACTGTATTCAGTGTTTTTTTTATTATTTTGCATTTATGTATACTCTTTATTAACTTCAGATTATCTCATTGTGTGCTTCAAATCGCTTTGCGTCGCAATGGTTTAACTGACTTTAACCACGTTTCAAAAAGCTCTGTTGATCCTGTTCTGTGCTCGCTCTTCTCTATATAATTTATTCCTTGTTTGAATCACTGGGGATAACTTATAATATTTTTATTAAATAAATTTTCTGTGTATTAAAAACCTGACCTGAGACCCATTTACATTAGGTTAGGCTGTAATTACCTTACCATGAAAAGAAAAAAAATAAAATAAAAAAATAATATTATATATATA
>JAUMHR010000069.1:12299872-12313558 GCA_032361145.1 Enteromius fasciolatus
GGACCATGTGATATTTCAGTTTTTCTTTTTTAATAAATCTGCAAAAATGTCAACAATTCTGTGTTTTCTGTCAATATGGGGTGTACATTAATGAGGAAAAAAATGAACAAATGATTTTTGTTCATACATACTTATATACAGAATGGAAACCTGTTCAACAAATATAGCTCTGCTTTCTACTTTTGTAACCACAGGTCAAGAGCATCTCAACCGAAGAACACCTAAATAACATCATCAAGCGTGGGGGACAGGAAGTTATTGTGTTCAGTTTCGCAATATATCAAGCCTCATTGCTTCAGGTTGTTCTTTTTCATCTACCAGCTCTCCCTTTCTGGATCAGTCCCTAGAAAAGGCTCTAAATCTACTTTAGTAAGTACTTATTAGTTCGCCATCTATAAATCGAATGTGTATTTCAGAGTTTGGGAAACAGAAGACCAGAAAACTATCTACTCGGTCTTGGTCAATGTTTTAATTATTCGGATAAAGTAGCTAAAGAGTTTTAAAACTTAATTTAACAAAAGAACTTGTGCAATCCAAATACACTAATTTAAATCATAGCAATGCATGTTAAAATATGTGCATTACCATTTAAAAGAGTTGGAGTTGAATGTTTTTGGGGAAAAAAGGGTTTATTCTCACCAAAACTGCATTTATTTGATTAAACCATTTATAGTAAGGTAGCTAAAATTAAAGGATAATTTTTCATGTGAATTTTCAGTCAATGTTGAAAACAGTTGTGCTGCTTATTATTTGAGAAAACCTGATACAATTTGATTCAGGAATCTTAAGTTCAGTATAAAGGAATTTATTTGAACTACAAATAGAAATGTCTTCATTGTCACAAATCTAAGGTATCCTTACTGAATTTAAGAATTCACTTTTAAGTCCAAACACTTAAATGGTAATGTACTTAAATAATGTTTTGTTTTTTTCCCATTAGCCAAGCTTTTTTCATTAAAGGAATAGTTCACCCAAAATGAAATTTCTTTAATCGTTTATTGACCCTTGAGTAGTTCCAAACATGTATGAATTTCTTTGTTTTACTGAATGCAAATGAAGATATTTTAAAAAAAGTTTGTAACTTAAAGACTTAAAGTTTTCCATAGTATTTTTATCCTACTATGGAAGTCAATAGTGACCCAAAACAGCCTGGTTACAAACTTTCTTCAAAATATCTTAATTTGTGTTTAGCAGGACAAGGAAATTCATACAGGTTTGGAAATACTCAAAGATGAGTAAATAATGACAGAATTTTTATTTTTGGGTGAACTATTCCTTTAGGTTTGAACAGACAAATTGATTGTTATTGGAAACAAATTGCATCATGCCTGGTTAAGACAGATGTGTGCTAAAAAGCTGAATGAACTACTTAGAGAATATTCAAAAGAACATGACCTGTTGAATAACGGTACTTGTATCTCAAAATATAGTGACAATGGAGACCACAAGTGAGCTGATGTACAACATCACCACCACGGAAGAGTACGAGGTCCTCAATATTTCCATTGCGACGACTAGTTTGCCTGCAACCGGTGCCGGCGAGATCAGCTGTTTTATGGATGCCCAGTTAGCGTTTATAGCAACAGCAACTGCTGGTGGCATCATCCTGATCCTTCTAACCTCCACCATAGTATTGGCATGTACCGTCTCAAGTCTGAAACGTCATCACCGGGCCCCTCGTCCATCCCGAAGCAATGCAGACCTTGTGAGTGGAACAGGCTACTGGGGAAGAGAAGGCGGCATTGTGGGTCCATGCGAAACCAGCGTTCTACTGGCGGAGATAAAAACAGACGCCGAGGAGGAAGAGATCCATGACGGCGCGGCAGGGCCGAGCCAATACATCACTAATTCTAACGCAGCTGGTGATTCAGAGAGCACCCCAGCAGCCATGCAGAGCTCGACCTCCAGGGATTCCTGCATAGATCCCATAAGTTTGGAGAATATGCCTCTTATGGTGTAAAGTATAAGAGCTTTTTTAGCATGCTGTCCTCTGATGTCAGCAATTTTACTTCTCTTTTTTAAAATGTCTTCAACATCTGCCGCAGTTAAAAAAGTATGCTAACAAAATTCCCCGTTACAAGCGGGTAAACAAAATTGTTTAACTAACTACAATTTCTGCTCATCCTGTTAAAAGGGAATTTCGTGTAATATTAGATTAACTTGATGCCTCGGTAAATAGAAAACTTTGACCTTTTCACAGATGAGGTCAATGCAGTTTTCTCATCTCAATCAGCTTTGGAGATCTGTTTAGCAAGGATGACAAAGACAATAAGTAAATTAACTTTCTATGTATTATTGTATATTTTGTGAAATTTGTATTGAACATTTGCACCGTCTCACATTTGAGCTATTCGGTTAATATGGCAAGCAACAGCGTATACCCAGAAATCGAAGAGCACATCCACTCACTGCAGATGGAAGCGAAACAGATGAACGCTATATTCTGCATAAATAGCACACCACATGTGCCTAAAACTGGTCTTGTAATTTCTACTGTAACTTCCACCAGTATCAAGAAAAAACGCATTGCAAAAATAATGAACACACAAAAGCAATTATTGTCAAACGGTGTAGATGGAAAAAAAACATTTATATTTGATTCCCAATAATTCAAAAGAAATCACACACTTCAGCTTTAAAATGGGTAAAGCAATACTAGACATCCTTAAAAAAAAACTATAACAATGACCAAGTTTTCCATCTCAGAACACTGACATCTCAACATAAAATAAAATGCTAATGACAAAAATGCTTGTTCTGCTTATCATTTACAATCAAATATTGATATTTCCTGAGTGCTGCAATGCTACTGTTAACGTAGTAACCAGATTTTGAAGGTGTTATTGGTTGTTGAAAAGAGGGCGTTAGTTCGAAACTTTCCAAGATGACAAAAAAAGAAAAAGAAAGAGATATGATATCATTTCCCTTTACATGACTTCTGCTCTGCAAAACATTTTTACTCTAATTTTAAATTCATAACTGTTCTTTAAAACTAACATCAGTGCTTTAAAACAAGCATCATATCCTAGAACAGTTTAGATAGAAAAAAAAACGTGCTTCTGTTTTTCATGCTCTGTTACCACAGATTCTTTCCTCAGGAAAAAAAAAAAAAACTGCTATTAGCAAAAAACACATGCAGCCATTTCACAGCTTCATTTCCTGTCAAGAGAAGTGACGGTTCCGTATTCATCTTTATATACTTCAGTCTTTAACAAATGCTTCAGAGGGTGCCTGGGTAAGAAAACATTTTGCTGTTTTATTTAGACTAACAAACCAATTGTTATTTGATACTGCATTAAAAAAAATTATACGTTTTTTAACATTTAAAGAAAATACATGTCACTACAAAATAGTAGAAGACGGTCTGTTAGAAACCGTCCAATAGCGACTACAAAATATATGGAAACACAACACTTTTAATTTATTTCATTGCTAGTCTGCGTTGCAAAGTATTCACTCAAAGTGCACCATTTGGATATATAAATATTAATTGTTTTCTCTTTGAGAAGTTATATGAAAAAGATAAACGGAAAAGTTTTCATCTGAGCATGCTCCACGTGGCCTATGAATTTTAGGGAGATAAAACGCTGTGTTGAGTCTTATATGCAAAAATGTCTCTTTTTTTGGCAAGGTTCTCTAAGGACAACATGAGGGCTACTCTTTGCACACTCGTCTTCCTCTTCTCTCTACCATGGAGTCTAAGTGGCCAATTAACAACCAGCAATAAGAATATTGCAATAAACGCAGCAGAAAATACATCTCGGCAGAGGGACTACACTAATGACTCTGCAACAGAAAACGTGGTTTCACTTTCAAAAGGAGCTCACACGCGACAACTTAGTCACTCTGAGCACCAAGAGATTAGTCTGAAGACAGGCAGTAGTAAAGATGATAAATCAAGGATGAGGAGAAATGCACATGACGAACACAGCTTAACTACTATGTTGACACATCCTGAAACGCAAACGCCGGACAAGGCAAATCAACAAAAGGAACTACAAAAACCAACAGAAAGTTCCCACACACCACATACTACACCTCTTTTGCAGACAGAGAATGCTACAGAATTGAATGCCTTTGCTAAACCAGCCGATGCTAAAAGCGCAGATGTTTCGCCCGAGCAAACGTCAAGCAGTGGACTTTTTGAGACACAGAAAGCCACTCAGGAAATACCTCCTATTGCCAATATCACTAGGCTCTATAACGCGCAATCAAATAAAACGGTCACGGAAAGCAATGAAACCAACACAAATAAAGACCTTCCAACAGCCCAGCCCACAATGGAGATTTCAGATCAACCAAGCCCTATGACTCATGCCCACACTTCTGTGGAACCAACTGTGATAAATATCACCGGGACTTTGAGCACCAATGGTGTGAAAACCACAAAAGTCACAGAAAGATGGACAAGCAATCAAAGCCCTGAGCTTAGGACTTCAATGAAGCCAACGAAGATGACGACAATCACTAGAAAAACCACCAAAAAGCTAAGTCCACCTTCAACAAAAGACAAGCAGCAAGTGAACCCAGGTCCCGCCGTGGCGGCTGTGATCGGCACCACGTTTGTCTTGATGTTCATAGCGATAATCTTTATCTTGGTAAAGAAACGCAAAATGCAAAGAAAGCAGCTAGACAATCCAGAGTGGGCCGGACCCTCTCCGTTTCTGGATGGCAACGTACAACCGAACCTGCCGCATACGGAGGAATCCGAGGCCATCAATAGAAAGGGCTCCAACCAGACGGCCTTTTCCAGATACGTTTCCCAGCGGCTCTCAAAACACCTGACATTCGGGAGGAACGCGAGTGAGGAAGTTCTCATGGGGGACATCCTGCAAGGAAGCACGTTTGGTAGACAAAATCCAGATGAGGTCCAAGCCCCCAATGGAAACCCGACAGCTGCTCAAGCCTCAACTGAGACAGAAGACAACAAAATTGAGGAATGTCAAGAATCTGTGGACTCTTCTGACGCCAAAGCACCTGTGTCAGAAAGTAAACCACAAACAGAGAGCAAAGAATCAAAGCAGACTGATGACCTCACTGCAGCTACGCCTTATGGCCCGAATATTGTAGTTAAAACACCTCCACATTTAGTGTCTATAGATCTTGATTCACTTTCAGAAGAAGCAGCTACTTTGCAAACATCAGACGGTGGGATTATTCCACCTGCTCCACCACTTCCCTAAAGTCATTTGACTATCTACAAACCGACCAACACGTTCATATTTTCTTTCTACAAAACATATGTATGCAAAAAAGATTGCTTGCCACCTTGACATATCGAAATTAGAGTTTTAGGATATAAAAATAGTAGTTGTGGTTTTCTATTAGCCAATAGAAAGAGGAGTTTTCATTATGTCATTATGCTACTTGCCAATCAATGGCAGCTTAATCTAGAGATACTCTGACTGGACAAACAGCTGTGTAGTCTATAATAGGTCATCCATATTCTTGAGTCAAATCCTTCTACCGAAGGACCAATTTAGCTCCAACCAGCTCCGGAAGTTTCCAGTGAGTCTGAAGATCTTGATCAACTCCATTTCTGATTTCACTAGGTCTTTAAAATGTCAGTGCTTTAGTCATTTTAATACTTCAACTAAAAGCTAATTTTTGGCTTGCTCAGAGACAAAATTCACAGCATCTTTGTTCTTATAAACGCAAGTGTGTGTATGAGAAAGAGGGAATGTAGCCTCAAACAGTTTGTGAATGAATAACTGCATTGCTATCACTATTGGAAGCATGTCTGAGCTTCAAAACTAAGAGGAACTGTCAGACAAACAGATCCAATTACAGTTTACTCTAAAAATACAAAGCGTTTCAACAACATGGTCTTGTGTCTTTCTTTCCTTTAGCTGTAACACAATTGTTAAATGTTAGTTGCAGGACTGTATTCTAATGTTTTTGCTTATAATCACCTTGGAGGCAAAATTGTTAAAATTGCTAGGGGTTCCTCAACAGTTCATGTTCATATGAAACCATTTTATTCCACAAATAATATCTATATCTATCTATCCATCCATCCATCTATATATATATATATCTATATATATATATAGTAATGCACAACAGATGATGATTTACAAACTTCAATGAAAAAGATGCTGTCTAAACAGTTCCACACTACATTAAAATGACATTTAGTCTGCAAAAAAGAAAAACCAAAGCGATTCAAGACCCTTTAACTGAACCGACTATCATGAAAATCATTCCTCAAATGGTTTTCGGTTTCCAACAAAAACACTCTCTGCGCCTAGGGATCAGCACACCTGAAGTACTACTATTGAGAAAGGTATGAAGTTACTACAAGTAATATACTGTGTGTCTTCTGCAGAGTGATGAATGCAGGGCCTGTGCACTGCCTGCAGCAGAAGTGAGAGAGGAAATGTCATAGCCGAGTCAAATTGGGAAACAGACTACAAGGCTATTTTCTGCCTTTTGATTTATTTTCAAGAAAACTCACTTTATCTGTTCGGATTCAGTCAAAGTTCAGTGGTTACTTGAGCCATACTAGTTTGTTGGGATGCCAACCACAACAACAATTATTTTACAATGACACCACACCATGGTAAAGCTTTAGTGCTTTTTTGTTCTGGTAAAGGTTTAAATTACCTGACAGCATTCATTTCTTATTGATAACATTTACTACTGCAGGGTTTCTGATTCAGTAGCTCAAACTCTCACAAAACTTCACTGTGCTGCTATGCAGGTGTTCACACGTTTGATTGGTGTTGCTATGCTGCTACATTTACACCTCATTGGTGCTCTGAAGATGTGCAACTGCACTTTCAGAACAGTAGGGGGAAACAGGTGGGAGCCAAATGGAGCATGACAGACCACTGTAAACCAGACCATCCCGTATTTACATCAATAGATACATGGCTACATGGTTATAAAGACTTAAAACATGAATCCAGACAATATACTCGAAACTAACTAAATTAAATCAACGAGATCAATGAAATTAATCAGAGAAGTCCAATACTGAAATCCTCAATGACATTAAACGGTGCATTAACAAAAGCAGCTTTCCCCCTAAATGAGGACATGGCCGTAGAGGCACATTAAACCATGTCGCCCTGTCTTCTGCATTTAGCTGCGTCACACACAGATTAATTCAGCACCTGACGGTACTGTCGCAATGGAGTCTGGGTTCATTTATCAAAGCATCGGGCTGCGTGAGTAATGGGATTTCTAAATATGGCATGTACACAGACCACGACACACTACATGAGAACAAAAAGTGTGAGAGAGAGAGCGATTAAGAGAGAAAAATCAGGGAGATGATTTGGTGGCGTGTGCAGATCCGGAATATAAAACACTGAAGTCAGCATCCACCCCCACCACACCACCTCATCAGCAGCAGTATGGGTCGACTCTGTGCAGCATTTTGCCACCTCCCCCTCCCCACCATTCGATGATCCTTCATCTCCCTCCTTTGGTCCCTCCTTTCTCCCGCTCTCTCTCCTCTCACTGACATCCCTGAATCAAGTGGGCAGCTAGCAGCAGCGGAGGCTATCCAGGGCTGCAAACGCTCTGCATGAACATGCCTGGAAGAACGGAAAGGCAGGGAAACGGCTAAGAGAGACTCTAAACCAAAGTAACTCTCGGCTGCCAATGAGAGGAAAGGGAGAGGGTGGGTAGAAGAGGGGGAGCAAGAGCGAAAGCAGACAGGAGCATGAAACAGTGAAGACGTTTCGGACCCTGCTGTCATACAACATTGGGAGAACATATAAAAGACACCAAGCAACCAAAACCACCATCTGCTGCACTAGAAAAAGGGGGAACAGGAAAGAAAGGTCAGAACGGACAACGACATGCTCACAAAGTAATGGAAGGGATCAGGTAAGCAATATAAGACATTCAGACTTAGGAGAATTTAACTCTTACCAAATATGCCCAATCATAAAATGCAGCGAGATGTTTGGTCAGAGTGAGTTTGCAGTAGAGCATTTTTATTTTAAAAACAGGGACACCTCCATCTGAGCGCAAGATACTTTTTCCCCCACAGAAATTTCTGGCACATGCACATACATTTTTTTCCTAGTGGCAACATCGGGCTTTTAGACTGTATTGGTAAACACTCAACTTGATATGGACTTATTAATGGATATTCTAAAATAGTAATGATTCATGCTTTAATGTCAAGTTCAAAATGTCCTGCATACTGAAATAGCAACCCATAACACATGTAACTTCACAGAACCTAGCATAGCATGATGTGCATATGTATAGAGGTACTGTGCAACGCTGTCCCCTGCTGCCCCGCAAATGAGGGGGTGGGGGTTCAGGATGTAGCCACTGCTACCAGAGCTAAATGCTAACATCTCAGTGCTGCAGCATGGCAGGGTAACTCCTGGCAGAGGCTCAAGCTATTAGCACAGACCCACTGAGAAAGAGAACCGAGTGGCTCTGTATGGGTGGTAACAGTGAGACATGTTTTTAACAGTGCAATGGATAAAGTTTAATAAATAAAAATGTCCTTATGGCATGATCTCAGTACTTTGCTGATATGTTATTTCAGGAGAATAAGGACACATCAAGACATGAGTCAAGTGCTGCTTAATTCCCAAATAATTCAGGTGTAATTGGCATGCCATCCACAACTATGAGTGGTCTTTCTCCTAAAGAGTTCAGATGATTGCTACTTATCCCAAAATCCTTTATAGGACCTAGTTATAAAGTGTTAAGGATACCGATGTCCTCAAAAATAGAAGTTGATTTGGTCTCTAAAGAACAAATGAAAATACGATTGACAGAATCATTGGAACAATACTTGGTAAAGTAAAAACAAAATGGTAAATCAGTCACGTTTAAGATCTGTAATAACTTGCTGGAAGATGGACCGACTTGTTTTTTTAGTCATTAGAAGAAGGGCTGAGTCTCAACTCCTATCGAGAGACCAAGCCTTCCAACTAATCTTCAGCTTTGTTGCATCTTGTTAGCTTGGAAGCCAATTAATTTACCTTGAATAAAAGCAAAACCTAAAGAGCGAGTTTGTAACAAGTTTTCCTTTTTCCAGGACAGCCCACACACCTGCCTCCATGCCGACTAACCTGTTGCTCCTCCTCCTGTTCGGGACGCGTGTGCTGGCCATTTGCCCGCCAATGTGCATCTGTAGCAGAGGCCACAGAGCTGTGGACTGCTCTGCACGAGGGTTGACTATACTTCCTGACAGCCTGCAGCACAACATTCATTTCCTCAACTTATCACATAACCGCCTCCAAGAACTTGATGGACTCCTCAACCATTTTGACCACTTAAGAACTCTGGACATCTCATATAACCACCTGCACCACCTTCCTGTTGGTCTGCCAAGAGCACTTTGGGATATACGTGCCTCTGGAAACTACATTCGTCAACTTGAGAAGAACGACACGGCCTACCACTGGAACCTTCAGAATTTGGACTTGTCACACAACTTGCTGGAACGAGTGGTCTTAATTAACAACACGTTGTCCAATCTCCAATCTCTCAACCTTAGCCATAACAAATTCTGGACTGTCCCGACAAACATGCCCCACAATTTGGAGATGGTGGACCTCTCTCACAACTACTTGCTGCAGATCTTGCCTGGCTCACTGGAACACCTTCCCAAACTTTCAAGATTCTACCTGCATGCCAATCGTTTTACCTCGCTGAGCGAGGGCGTCTTCGGTCAACTGGATGGACTGCAGCTCCTCACACTTGGAGACAACCCTTGGGCTTGTGAGGATGAGGAGAATATAAACCATCTGCTGACCTGGATGCAACACACCCCTGCAAAGATCTTAGGCTGTCCCTGCTACACAAGACCCACTTGTGGAGAAGCCCACCTATCCACTAAGAGAACCTGGCACTCAGCCGCATTCACAGAGCCGCCGCTGGGTGCCGACGCTCGCCATCCTGGACATCGAGCACCAATGCAAGTAGTTACATCTGGGTACCTCTCCAAGTCAGCCCAGTTGAATGTGGGTCAAAATCCAAGCGCTGTTAATACCTCTGGGCCAGGCGAGCAGGTACTGATCGTGGGTGGGGGATTTCTCACATCAACTCCACATAGCCTGTCCACACAGTCAAGCACAACAATTCGAACACGAAGCACCAAGAAGGTCCTCCCAGGCAGAGCTCCCAGCACAAGCCATCAAATCCACACATGCAGCTTTGAAACCACCATTTTGAGCCTTTTATGTACAGTTGTCATCCTCAGTGCTTGGTAATTCTGCCTAACATCCCTTAAACAAGACCTGCTGTCTTGAGTCTGGAAAACGAAACAAAAAAATCCACAAAGAATACAAAACAAGAGACTTACCTCTTCGCATATCATTCAGGCTACCTTATTGAGCATTTTTCAACATATTGCAATCTCTGCCTGCTTCCAATAAATTTAGCGCCTTCTACATAATGTGACTGAGTACTGAATGGCTTTCACATACCAACATCTAGACATGTGAACAAGTACACCACAATTAGCAGTTTCTTAATGTGGAAAATTGAATGTTCTTTCCAGTGTAATGCTTGAGCACTGACAGACTGCATTTCATTGTTTATATTATGTATTAAACAAAATACTTCAAGTGTAACGCTGATGTGTTCTATGAGTACAGCCATGCTGCCTTTAACTACTGAAATAAGAATAAAATTGGAAAATCCATGGTGTTTTATTACAACTAGATAAAGTCAACAGGCCCTGCAGTGAGACTGGAAAACGCCAAATGCTTAAAACACAGCAAAGCAGAGCTGATAGCCCACATCAAGAAAGGTTTAAACTAAATGGAACTTCTGCTTTCCCCGGATATCCACAAATGCCATTGTGCCTCTCTGTGCTATATGAAAACCATCAAGCTTGGCCAGGCATTTTTCATTCCTGCACAGGATAGTAAACAGATCAAATGAATGCCAATGCTCCATAAAGAGGGGTTTCCTTCTGCTTACAAAAAAACAACAACACAAAGCTGGTGCTGAACAGAAAACAGTTGGCACCAGCACTCTTTGAAAATACAGCAGACCTTGCTTTAAAAAGCCAATTTCCTTGATGTATTTGGTGACACCAGTTTAAATGTTTTCTCAGCAGTTTGTTGAAATACGTGCCTGTGAAAAAGAGGGGATTACCCAGTTAAGTATTGGGTTTGCCTCATCTACCTTTACATCTTATGGGCTCTTACTGGCCCACTCCTCTGGTTGCTCGCTAGGGGTCTTAAAAAGCACCATTCTTTCTTAAGCTGCTTTTGAACAACATGTCTACAAATATCTGTCATATTAAGACCACTGACTACTTAGCAGACCCCATAAACTGATGTCAGAATAAGTATGCTGTAACAATAAAGAAAGAGAAGTAAGTTAGCCCAACACTTTGTATTACAACAGAATTAATAAACATGACATAAACAAATGATTATGATCTTATTAAGTCTCATTATTCACTTTGACATAAATAGCCTAGATTAGTGACCAACACACCCAATGTAAATACCTGCTCAAAGTATGGCAGATGTAATAAAGTATAAAAGCTCACTGACTAATCACAAATTATACTCATGAATCAACAAACCGAGACTACATTTCCTTCAAGTTCTGAAATGTAAACGCATACAAAAAAAGTTAATAAATTAATTGGATGACAAAATTATTTTAAATGCAGAAGTCACATGGCTTCTTAAAAAAGAAAAAAAAAACAAGAACAAAATGTTTACATGACAATTTATGACCCCTAATATCCTACTACAAAAGTCTAACAGATGCCAAGTGTGACATCAGTACCTATACGCAGCAATTAAAGGGATGGTGTCGACCACAAAGGAAGATATTTTGATACAAATTATAGTGGGGTTTTTTTTGTCTATACAATGAAAGACAATGAGGTCTTTCAATGACCCAGAAAGGAAACATGTTTGGATGTTTGGACATCAATGTTCTTCAAAATATATTTTGGTGTTTGACAGATTTGGAAGTTACTAAATAAATTTGTTTTCCTTTCTGGGTGAACTATCCTTTAAAGAGGTAGAAGAAAAAACTAAATTAATGAAAACACACCTCCATGGCTCCACCTCTTGCAAGGGTGTTGGTTTTAATGTGTAATACTCAAATAAAAAAGATAACACACAAACCGGCATTCACACTGACATCCTCCTAGAGAAGCGAACGGACGTTGATACCAATCATCCAAACGGTAAATATGACTTTTATACTTTTATTTAAAATGTATAGAATTGTAAAATGATTAGTGCTGTCAATTAAAAAAAAAACAATAAAAATGAACACACTTTTTTATTTTTAACTAACCCTGATTAATAACATACTTTAGACATTATTTGTTTAATGGCATCTTTTTATGACTGACGACCAGTATATCACTGATACCAATACTGCCTCCATAAATGTCTCTATAAAATAGTTTTCCCCCTAATATTTGAGCACTGATTATAGCCATTCAACATCGTTTAATTGAGAGATATCAATTTTAAAATGTATTAAACTTTTTTTCTTTTTTTTTTTTTAAATCTTTACACAAACCTATTACAACTAATGTCATATTGGATAACTGAAGTTTTTTAAACACTAAATCTTTAATTTAGAATATTTATTGCCCCTCCTTTTAACAATTTTCAAAAATCATGTTTTTTTCATTGTGAATAATAATCCAAATAATCTCAATCAAACCGCAGTTGGGTTGTTTTGATTAGGTTAAAAAAAATACCTAAAACTAACTAAAAAACTGAGTTGTCTGTTTTTGCAAATGAACTTCAAATAGTATAGTTTTCATGTAACTTGAATAAAAGTTAATAGTGTCATGCCAGGGGTTTAAAAATGTAGATATATATATATTTGAGTTTACCCATAAAATCTAAGTGTAATACTGCATTAAATAGTTGTTTTTCCGAGCAAAAATTAAAACATTTTCTGTTTGAATTAATTGATAATTAATCATTTTGTGTTTGTTTTTCTGAGCCTAAAAAAAAAAAAAAAAAAAAAATTACACGATTTACTAAATTTGCCCACTAAAATGTCATTCAGTGTAACAATCTTGTCAGGCATTTTCACAACAAAAATCAATTTCTGACAAATTACTTTCATTAAATATTTGTCATTTTAAAATGTTTTAAATATGTACAAATCAAATGTTTGAATTTTTACATAAATATTGTGTAACACTGAATGACAATGTAACATGATTTCAACTAATTTTTGACATTTTATTCTCCAAAAATGTATTTAAAACAGTAGACGCTTCACTTACATTTCATGTGCTTCCTATGCACATAAAATTACTTTTGTAAATTTCTTTAGATGCAGACATCTTTGACCTATTTACAAATGAAAAGAAAGTGGACCATTATAATGTAATATTTGTTATTTTCTAAACAGTGAAAGAGGCGAGTATGGCTTTCAAAACTCAAATCCTACTCCTACTACTACTACTACTACTACAAGTAGCTGCAATTACAAATTCCAGCACGCCAATCCCCACAGACACATCAAGCACCACTATCACACCACTGAACACGGACACAATAAGCTCCATGGGGTCAACAAGCAACACGGGCGTAACAAGCAACACGGGGTCAACAAGCAACATGGGCGTAACAACCAACACGGGGTCAACAAGCAACATGGGCGTAACAACCAACACGGGGTCAACAAGCAACACGGGGTCAACAAGCAACATGGGCGTAACAACCAACACGGGGTCAACAAGCAACATGGGCGTAACAA
>JAUMHR010000069.1:12344907-12359054 GCA_032361145.1 Enteromius fasciolatus
TTTGCAGTCAAATATTTGCAATGGTAAAATACCAAAACTTGCTTCACTCTAAACAGTCACTTTTGAAAGGCCCGTAATGCCAGTAAGCAAATTAATACGGTCATACTTAACATTTGACAGCATTCAGCTGTCCAAATAAACATTTTTGAAGCAAACTATGAGAGGAGAAAATCATGCCATGAAGTAATACATCCATAAAAAATGAACTTACTTGTTGGGTGCAGGGTCATCGATCCGGTTGGCCAGTTGGCTCTGGCTCTTGCTGCGTGTGAGGGTGATGCTGGGCAGGAGGTTTAGCAGCTTACGGGATGGAGGCGGCGGAGTTCGTGGGGGTTTTAGTTTACCATACTTTCTGGGTGGCGGTGTGGCAGGGGGGGTGGAGAGCAGCCCAGGGGTGCAGCGGTTCAGCTGCGGGGAGGACGAAAAAGGGTCCGTCAGCCCATCACAGTGAGGGTGGACGATCGTAGGATAATCCGTTGAGGGTAGAGCAGAAACAGAGACGCAGGAACGAAGGACAGGAGGGGCAGAAGGAGGGGGCCAGTTGGTTGGGCTGGGACTATAAGACTGATGTGCACGCATAGAACAAGACAGCGGGTCAACAGTGGTGCTGTCACGGTGAGTGGGCTCTGCTATCCACGGGATGCCCTCTTTCTTAAGTGCGCCACCTAAAACAATTCAGAAGAAAGTAGGTGATTAATGCAGGGCTCCAGACCTTTAAAGTGCTTGAAGAGTTTTATTTTTATATTTTTCGTTTTTTATTTAAGGGACAATAAGTAGAAATGACAGTATTTATTTGAAGTAGAAATATTTTGTGAAATAATAAAACTCATAAAAGTCATGATAAGTGAATTTTTTAGAAAGACTTCATATGCCAGTCTACATGCTAAAGTACTAAAATGTCCCACAGCTAAAATCTGAGTCTGAAGCATGAAGAGTTAGGAGCAAGGAGTCAGCAATCACCGGTGTCAGTAGCGCTCTTCAGACAGGAGAGGGCAGCAGTGATGCGGGAACACTCCTCACTACTAGAGCCCAGTCTTTTCATGGTATCTTCCACCTGCGCACTGGACATCTGCAGCAGAGCATCTAGAGACAGCTTCACAGGCACCGCCTGGAAGACAGAAGAAAACAATGATCATGTCATAGGCAGAAAGCGACACTGGTGCTTAACTGTGCATTATTCAACACCATACATCTAAACTGATAGCACTGACTCAATGACTGACAAGTTTTATCCTATTTGGCCAATATTTGACCAGAGTCTATGGTATTTCTGTGGCTGTAGACAGACAGAATGGAGTCTATATACTAATTAGAGAAAGATTAGGTGATAAAGCCCCCTGGAATCTCCCTGCCGCCACAAAGACAGCAGGCATTTCGTGGCACCAGACTGAGCCAATGTCCAGATACCAGTTTTCTTTCTCTGTCCGCCTGTCTCTGTTCCATTCCTCCACCCTACAACATTCCTGCACTCTTTGGCGTCTCCCTGCCGTATTTTAATTCTCACCCAAAACACACACACACTCTCTCTTGCTCAAATGCAAGACTGAGAAGCTGCCCAGCAACAGTTGTGGTCAGTCTGGTCTCCATGGTAAAAGAATAGATAACAGGACACATGAGGCTCTTTAGTTTAAAGGATCAAGAAAGTATAGACTAAGAGAAAACTAATTTTAAATATTGTTAAAATTAGATTTAACAATACAGGGTTTTTGACTATATATCAACGTTAAGTGCTTTTAGATCATGGGTCAAATGCTGCTACACATAGACCAATGAGTTTGTGTGTCTGGTCCAGGGGAATCGTACAACCACTGTTGTGTTTACTGACAGCAGGGATATGTGTGTGTGTGTGTGTGTGTGTGTGTGTGTGTGCGTTTTTCACACACAGCTATACAAGATACACTTCAAGGACAAAGCTGATAATTAAACGTTGTGGAAGTTTTTCCATCTCCCAAAGTTACCCTCCCTGGGTGACCCTGGATTGAAGGAATACTCTGAAACTCTCGTTCTGAATTTCCGATTACATTTTCAACACTCTTTACTCCATGCAAAATTGCATCTTTTACTGTTAGCAATTAAATAATAGAACCAGAATTAAAGGTTGCAATCTAATCTAATCTAATCTAATCTAATCTAATATAATATAATATAATATAATATAATATAATATAATATATTTGACTAAAACTAATTACAAAATAGAAATAAATTAAAGTTAAACAGAATTTAAAAAACATGTTTAAATTAATTAAAATTAATTACATTTAAAAAGTGTCAAAAGCACTTGAAATTAATTTAAAAAAAAGGGAAAAAACTATAAATATAAAAAAGAAGCTGTATAAAAATCTAAATATGAACAAATATAAACAAAATTAAAAAACGAATTCATATAAATATTAGGCTATTCCTTAAGGAAATCAGTTGTACGTTACATTTTCTTTTTTTATTTACTCATCGATCCATATAGTGATCCCTGTAGTATCTCTGAAAACAAACATAATATTGGCTTAAAATAAAACACTTTTTTTTTTTTATTTAAAAAACAAACTCTAAAAGGATACAAAGAGATACAAATCTTTAATACTTCCTGGGTTAACCATACAAACTTTGTGGGGAAACAAGCTTGAAAATCCTATTTCCTATTTGTAAACTTGTCATCACTGATACTCAAAAACAAACAAACAAACAAAACGTCAATTTGAGTCGGGGATGTTTTTGAAATTTGGTTGATTTTACATGCAAATATATTTATCCAGTAATATGTATTGCTTTGTTTGAAAAAATAAAAACAAATAACAAAATATTAATAAATAAAAGTGATATTCAAAATCAAAAGATAAAAAGAAGGTATATCCCCATTCACACACGTAACTGTGTTTGTATGAGGTGGGTGTGTGGGTGTGATACAGCACATCATAAACAAGTTAAAAGGTCTTCTAAATCATATGCATGACACTCAGGGGAATGGAAATCTCCCAGCATCCTCATGGAGACTTCCTTTTTGAACAAGAGCCAGAGATCAAAATTAAGAGGACAGATCTCTTCTCAACAAACACTAGACAGCATCATCCACTCACATCAAACTTAAGTTGAGTCTAAATCAAACCAACAAGCATAATCTCTAAACGAACACACAGTAACATGAATCACCTAAATATTTAACAAATGGAAATATTAATGTTTTTTCCTCCTCTGTCTTTCCGAAAACACAACAAAATGCAAAAAAGGGTGCATATCTTGGTTGCTCTATATGGCATGTGTGTGTCTAAGTTAATACGTACGTGAATTACTGTGTTAAAACAGACAAGCCGGGGCAAAGAGCAGGTGAAATGACACATACCGATACCGAGGTGATGTCTGAACATGCCTTCTACCACAGTTATAGAGCTGACGTAACGCAGGGAGTGATGATCTGAAAATAAAAGCAAGACGCAGCCTTTCGCTAGCTTCCATCCAAACAAACGCACACAGAATTAAAGTCACTCAGGTGAGCTCCCCGAACAAACAAGTCCTTATCAGCGACGGTTACTGCAGGTTCTTAGTAAAACTTCACATGAATCTATGATCTAACTGAAAAGTGTGACAGTGTGTGCTTACAAATGGAATAAACAGATAAAAATCACCAAGCCGCCCTCAACAAAGCTCTTCGGTGGAATTTTAAGTTGATAAGCATCTCAAACAAATGGCAAACGAGGAATTTCCTCACAAGCTTGCGAGTCTGACACGAGCCTAATGTGTTCAAACATAGCGTTAGCAGAAATCTGCCGTTGGCAATTCCGTTTGCAAACTTTCTATGACCACAGATGCTTGCATGCAGGCAGGAAACCGACAAACATCAAAAACAAAACACAGTCAACAAAAGTTTTAAAATGAGTGTAAAACTCGAAGCAGTCGCGCTTACTATACCATGAGAGATTCTCCACTGAAGCTGTTCTTTACTAAATCTCATAGCCCAGAAACAACAAACCAAAGTCTCCTTAAAGTCTCAAGTCAGTCACGCTGTGAGAGCTGCTCCCTTTCAACCCAAACTTCCCCTCCTACTCGTCCTGTCCCTCCTCCCTTTCCCCACTATCCCTCCCCTCTATCCCTCTTTCCTTCCTGTTAATATGCCTGGGAAATCTCTCCAAAGCTTTGGACACTCCTCCTAAAAGCACATGGTCACCAATACAGGCAATCGGTTTCCTGTGTGCAGTTTAACAGCCTATTTCTCAACAGAGGCTGGGTCATGATGGTCAATTCAGGGACATCATGCAACTTTCTAAATAAAACCAAAGGCATGAATAACAACTAGTATATACTCAGTTTAGTTTTTCTATTTAGAGCAAAAAAAAAAAAAGAAGTAACTAAACTTGCGCCTAACCACCATACGTTTTCTATTAAAGTTAGTGGCAGGACTTAGTGCAAGCCAGGGATCACCATGCATTGCCAGCAGGATATGGAAGCAGATTCCACCGCTAAATAAAAAAGGTTATTGCGACGTATATAAAGTCGCAATTGCAAGTTATAAAATCAGAATTGCAAAATATAAAGTTGCAATTCTGAAAACACAGTCTTTTTTCCCCGCTCAAAACTGGACTTCAATTTTATATCTGCTGGTTTATTCACACCTTGAGAGAAAAAATAAGAATCTCACCCATGTTAAAATGTACTATGTTTTTATTTATTTTTTTATCCAAACTAACTATTTTATCCAAATTAATAAGTTAAAATGCAGATCCCAACAACCATCCAAGCACAAACAGTTTTTAAATATATAAAACAGAGTTATTATATATTAAAAATCAACCGTTTACAATTATTATTATGAGTTAAAAAGTCAGAATTCAGAGATATAAAGTCACTCGCATTTGCCAGTTTATATCACACAATTCTAAGACTAAAAAGTCAGAATAGTAAGATAAATAGTCTCAATAATCTTTTTTTTTATTCAGTGGCAGCAAACTGACTTTTTTTAATGAGAATATATTTGCTGGCACATTGACAATTTCAAAAATAAAATAAACTAAAAAATATTTAATAATTCTATAAACTAGTTTAACAATGTGTTATTGCTTTTTTCTTTTTGCACTCCTAAAAATGCTAAATTTAAGTGTCTTTTAAGACCCTGCATTCTGATCCAATCTATTCCTCTAAAAAACTCTAAAAACACCAACCAACCTTTTACAGGGTTTCCTTAAGTCAGGTAATTGAACCACTCTTTCAGGCAACCCACTGACTAATCAACTTGCTGCACAACTGCTAACTGAGCAGATATCATACCACACAAATTCCACTGATCTTTAAAAAAAGACTCATTTATGAGACCATTAACTGAGCAGGATGTCTTTTGACTGTGTGAAACAGAGATTAATGAGGGTTAGGCTGGCCTAAGTCCTTGTTTGACCTGTCACCATACATTTTGTGCACGAGTGCTCATCCTGGGCCAAAAAAGGGGCCACATCAGAGGAACAAAGGAGAGCGAGAGAGAGGCTACAGCACAGGAAACAGAGGTTTGGGTGAGATTGTATTTGTCACAGACTCTTTTTCTTTCTATCTCTTTCTCTTTATCTTCGCCTTAAGGAAGGCCACTGGTAGATCCACAGGATGTGACCCACAAAATAATATGACTCAGACAACCACTCCTGCCTGTGCCCTTTAGATTTACTCAATAACTCACGCTGGCATGTTGTGGACTGCCTAAACTCAAACGCTCCAAAACCTGGTTGATATAATTTAAGCATTATAGTTCATAAGTGACTCAAAATACAGCAACAAACTGAAAAAAAAAGTAAAATTTTAACGGTGGGTCATAGTTGTTGATCCACTCTCTCACTCTTATTGAGCAATGGGAAACCCCATCACTGTGCCAGCTGGGAACATCAAGAAATGAGTCACAACAAAAAAAAAAAATTTATTTGTGAAGACGTCAGCTTGTGACATCAGCGTATACTCACTGATTCTCAGAGACAACAGACATGCATGTTACGGATCAGTGCTCTTTTAGTATTAGTATATTATGGTTTTTATTCATCTTTTGAATTTGCTTTTATTTTATATTTTCAGTTGTTTTAATTCAATTTAACTCGATTTAATGGTTTACTTCTATTTCAGTATTATTTTTATTTCAGTTTTAGTTTTCATTTTTTTCCAGTTATGGTATTTTAGTGCTCCAATTTAAAGCCAAGGCCACATTTCTGTTTTTTTGTTTTTTTAATGTCATAATTTAGATTTTAATTTTAGGTGCTTTCACCTTTAATAATCTAAAAATAATAATTTAAATAAAAGTTTAGCTTCATTTCGTGATAATAACTATATGAGATATACAAATAGGACATGATGAATCCAAACTATTTGGAATCTTGGAATTGTGGAATTTTTAAATTTAAGGAAAGAATGATTGAATGGTTTCTGCTTTATATTATTTTCCAAACCAAATTAATAAAGAAATAAAGCATAAGCACTCCTTTAAGCAAAACTGACTTCATAAAAGGCGCTAAAAAGCACATTAACATTATAAAAAGTGATAGCATCATAAGCTTACAGTTACTAATTGTGTTTGATATCTAGTTATGTAATGACATTCAGACATTTAGATGTGATCTAAAGGCCATGAAATCAGAACGACTGAACATTATCAGATCTGATCATTTAAAATACGTCATATAATAACAGATGTTTTCCTTTGTAACAGATATGGACACCATCAGTCACAGTATGATAACACCTTTGATAATTCTCCCTTTCTAGTAACTGTAATGTAAACAAACATACAGTACACAAAGCAGTAGCAATAACTGAAAAGACAGCAGAGGTGTTTCCTGGTACTTTCGTAAAAGCACCAGAATTTACACCTATGTAAAACAGCTCCAATAGAACGCGATACTATAATGCATAATCATGCATATATAACCACACTGGCCCCAGTCCCATCTTGCCTGCCAACAGGAGAAATAGCATTCCCCTGCTTTTCCTGAAAGAGCACCATCTCTTTATACTGTTACTTACTCGAACGACTAGATTCCCTGCTGTCCTCTCCAAGAGGGTCCGACTGCCCACGTGTGTGTCCTACCACATGCATGCATTCCTGCCCCATGAATCACATTATAGCAGCCTTGTGCGACACGTTAGAGAACAAACTTATTGAGTTAGGACAGGGATTGACAAATGGTGGATCACGACTCAAAACTGGGTCTCAGGTTATAGGAATAACAATGCAAAATGAAAATAAAATAAATCAATTAAAATACTTAGAAAAAGTCAGAATTGTGAGAACATATTAGTATTTTTTTCACTCAAAATTGAACTTTATAACTTATATTCTGACTTTATATCTCACAATTCTGACTTAATATCTCCCAATTGAGAGAATTTTTTTTTTATTCAGTGCTGGTAACTGGCTTTCATAACATACACACGTCAAAATATTTATACAAAAGAAAATATTATCCAGACATTTTCATAATATAAGTCAAATTTAACATCATGTGTCCTGAAGCAAATCTCGGCCACAGGCTTACGCAGACAGACATAAACGGACGGTTGCGAATATACAACGACAATGCAAGTATTTTGGGACATCGAAGAAAGAGGAAAACTGGAGGAGACATAATAACAAATACATACAAAAAAACATGCTGCCCTACCGCAGTGACCGACGTGAAGCAGTCAGCTAATCAGAGGCATGCTGCAAAGTGACCCCTCCTGTCCCAACTGGGTTTCTATTTTTAAAAGTTTTTGTTCCTCAGTCTTGCGTATGTTGTTTATTTCCCTGTGTTGTCTGTTTCTGTGCCTAATGAGGACAAACAAGTCTGGGCATTTGCAAGGCAGTCATGAACGCAGTGCTGTTCTGGTCAGCTTTGTGTACATGATGGTACGGAGGGGTGGGGGGAGAGAGAGAGCGAGAAAGAGAGACCCCTTTTGGAGTCTAAAAATAGAGTGACGAGAGAGTTTTTGACACAGTGGCTGACACAGCACATTCTGAGCTTTGGATCAGGTGCGTGAATCTACAGAGGACTGAAACACCACAGAGACTTTCAAAAGCAAGCAAGCAAAACATCTCTCTCCTGTCAGAATTCCCCAATAACATTCATTTTTTGAATAAGACATTAATTAAGTAGAAGCTACAGTTTAGAACGCCTATTTGAAAAATAACGTATTCGATTGTAATTCAAATGTGTTTTAAATATTGCTGACTAATAATAAAAAAGGCCATACAATAGTAACTTATTTGGTTTAATAAAATGGTTAGTAGATAATAAAAATAATAAGGTCAAAACTAAACCGGTACCTCTCTGAGCTCTGGCCGCAGGTTGATGGTGTACAGCCAGTCTGTGAGTTGCGGGTAAGAGTCCAGCGCCAGCGGTCTGTCACACTCTGGCACACTCTGCTTCCACTCCAACTGTTTACTGATGTACTTCACCAGTTTCACCTGTAGATGGCGATCACACACACAGCTTAGACTGTTGTAACAATTGCTGTGAGAGACAACTCATTAAACCATCTGTTTGCAGTTTAAATGAACACCATTTATCCTCTAATGAGTTTTTACGCCTTCAAAAGAAAGAGAAACGAACCTTAACATCTCTTTGTAGATTAAAATCCTTTGAGGCGAAAACAGGATGACGTCAGTCACCAATAAGTTTTGGTGATTCTGAGAAAAAGAGCCGTTTCAAAATGCCTAGTCAGATGCTACAGAAGTTCGGCGTATGTACAGCAACGAAGGACAAGCATGCTGATAATCCAGCGCAAGCGAGCATTGCACGCAGAATGCAAAGTGAGAACAGAGCAAAGGAAATCCCCATGTGTGACTTCATTGTAAATGGTGGGCGATGAAAGTGGGTGCCGTGTGTGTTTGGTGTCAGTAAAACAAGCGAATACAGTGCAAACAAACACTGTACACAAACACGCCACACTCTCTTTTTCAGTTCCAATACCAGCCAGTGCATCCACCCCTTATTATCTTACCATCACTAGAACTATATTGGATTAAAAATAACAATCCAATAATGTTCTACGCTCTCAGGACACAGACGTTTCAGACGTGACCTCCCTTTGTTGCCGAAACGCTCCCACTGTAATAAACAGTGCTGTCTATAAATAGACACCGGTTATCATGGCAAGGGAGTCTGGACTCTTTCTCACGGGGGCGTCTGTTCCGCCGCTATGGTAACCCTGGCTGGAACACACTCGGTGGCTGCAGCCAGAGTCCCCTGTGACATCATGGAGCAGCGAGACACTGCGGTCCACAGGTTAACAGAAACCACCGCACACCTGCCTCTATAAGTACAAGTTCAAACACCTCAGAGACAGCCACAGCTGCAACAGCGCTCATAAAGAAGAGACCGTTTTCACTGACTCAAAACTATAAAGATTACTATGTAGACCTTGGTTCCATATGAGTTTTGGGGTTTAGTTAATTCAGTTTGCAACTGCATGAAGTGGAAATAATGATAAGCCCCTATTTTCAGCATACAGATACAGCTGCATTTATAAATATAACTGTAGATAGACTTGGATAAAGCTGTATATGAATATTTATTAATTATATACATGGTTGTAGATACAAAATTAGCTAAAGTTGTAGATCTAGATATTAAAGTTATAGCTATGTGTGTGTGTGTGACCCTGGACCTCAAAACCGGTCTTAAGTGGCTGGTGTATATTTGTTGCTATAGCCAAAAATACATTGCATGGAGTCAAAACATTTTTTTGGCCAAAAACCATTATTATATTAAGTAAAGATCATGTTCATTGAGATATATTTTTTTTTAATTTTCTACTACAAATGTATTAAAACTTAATATCTGATTAGCAATATGCATTGCAATTAATTTCATTTGTACAATTTTGCAAGCGATTTTCACATTATTTAGATTTTTTGCATCCTCAGATGTTTCAAATGTTTGTATCTCAGCCATGTATTATAGCCATATATTGTCCTATCCTAACAAACAATATATCAATGGAAAGATTATTTATTCAGCAGATGATGACAAAATTTACACTTATGACTGGTTTTGCGATCCAGGGTCGCACACACACACACACACACACACACTTGCATTTGTGGTTTACGGGGACTCTCCATAGGCGTAATGGTTTTTATACTGTACGTGGTATTGTCCTACACTGACCCTACACCTAAACCTACCCCTTACAGGAAACTGTGTACCTTTTTTGATGTTCATCAAACATTGTTTAGTATGTTTTCTAAGCGTTTTGTTTTACGGGGACACAGGAAGTGTCCTCATAAACCATGTTTACGTAGTAGTACCTATGTCATTATACACATTTGTGTCCTCGTAAACCACAAATTCAAGCGCACACACACACGAGTCAACATTTGAAGTGGATCAAAACCTTTTAAAGTTATCTTAAAACCTAAAACCAAAATGACTTCTTGTCTTCGAGAAAGAGAGAGAAAGAGAGAGACAGAGAGAGAGAGAGAGACTACTATGCAAAGTTTGTCAGTAAGTAAAAATTTTGAAAAGGAAGAAACTAATGCTTTTATATTAAGGATGCATTAAACTGTTCCAAAGTGGCGGTGAATATATTTATGATGATACACAATATTTCTATTTTTCAGTTCCTACGAATCCTGAAGAAAGTATACAGACTATAAACACACTTAAATGTAATTACACAATGTGCTAATTAACCAAATGAATACATAATGAAGCAGTCATGCACAAAAAAATCCCAGAAAAATTGACATCCTCTTCAATTCTGCTGCTTCCGCACGCAAAAGCACATCCTGACTGCATCTTTGTATTTTTTTTTTTTTTTGCATTTATAAAATTGAACATACTATTTATTTAATCAACTATTTACACACACGCAAAGCTTTTACACATTTTAGAAGTTTTTGGATTAATGACCTTTCAAATAATATAAATATTCAAGACAGGCAGACTGCGTTGTTGAGCAGGGACAGAATTAGAGTCGTTTATGCACTCCAGAAGACGAAGTCTAACTACTTCTAGATTTCACACATTTATGCACATCATCATTTTTACCAAACCAGTACTCTATCTAGAGATCGCCACCTAGAAAGACACTCTGTAGTCTACAAAACATTTGGTAGGTCACAGCGGCAAATTTGCCTGAACCTGTAGCCCAGCAACCAGCCACCTGTGCAGTTGACTAGCTCTCTCCATTCGTATCTCTATATAAGGTCACTGCGCTCGGGATGAACGCAGCTGCAGTATCAGAGCGTCTTACTAGCCGTTAATTCCACTGAGAGACAAGACAGCAGTGGATGGCTTTGTGTCACCACAACCAGGCGAAACCACTAACACAGAATGAAGCGCAGTCTTCAAAAGAGAACGAGAGCAGCATATCATTAAAGTTTCAGGAGGTCTATAGCCGTCTGAGAAGGTGTGCTGGCTCTTTTCTCTAGGTACTATCTGAGAATGCCCCCATTTGATGCTGATTTGATGCATCGGTCGGCCACGAGCGAACCTCGAACACAACAGGGTGTTAGCTTGCACCAGACACAGCCTGGCACAATGTGCAGGAGTGCGCCTGTATTCAATGACTATCTCTCCTCTCATCTGCCGTCTCTGTTACACCTCTCAAGGGGCGGCTGGAGTATGGGGCAGGGGGGACCTGCTTAACTAAAGTGTCTGTGAGAGAATAGCTTGAGAATCTTTTGTGACATTTGAAAGCACCCGACCTCTTAGATACAAAATGAGCTTTATTAGAGAGGTAAGAGACACAATGCATAAGGGGGTGATGGTTTCTGTTACTACAGACCTCTGAAAGTGCTAAAAAGCGCATAGGATGGCAATCAAGTGTGATGCTTATTTCATAAAAACGGTTCTTGGTAAAACGGTGCTACAATCAGTTCATGAAGATGAGTGTTCCTGGTATGAGTGTGCATGAAGAAAGATGTGATCACTTAACATCTACACATTCATTTGATTTCATTAAATACAACATCATGCATAAAAGCTTTGCAAAAAAGAAGTGTCACAGTTGTACTAGATGATAAGGTAACTGTAGACTGTAGTGGAGTGGCGTGGATCCTGTTACACACTGTGTCACCAATACAAGCAAACCTGCGCCTATTGTTTCTGACAATAACATAAAAGCATATGGGATAATGCATGCTAGGTTTAAACAACCAGACTACCTCCGAAAATCATGATAGGGCTATTATTTGAGCTGCATGGTAATAGATCCATTAAATGATTAACTGCAATGATGAGGTCAAAAACAGAATGCTTTAGCTATGGCAAAATAAAATGCGCAACACCAGACAATAAAGCGCAAAGGGTTCGCGGAACATAAGACACAAGAAAAGAGAGAGGGGGGAAAAGAATGATAAAGCTGTTAAAAAAAACAAAACCACATGGGGATTTCCTGATATGAACAAACATTAGCCGGTTGAGAGGCCCATGCTCCACCGCACCTAATGGGCCTTGCAATGATATGTTAACTTTCCATCCATAGAAACAAAGTGCAAATGAACTTTAAAAAGCCTTTGATGAGCACTCACGCTACCGAGCAAAGACTGGCATTTCCCAGAAACCAAAACTGAGGCGCTAGGGAGTCGTGGTTCTTCAAAATGGGCTTTTCCCAGATCTCTTCAGTCAATTAGGGTCTATTACATGAGAGAGAATTACCCGGGAATATCACTCAAGTGCTTAGAATTGGCAGCCCTGGAGCTGTGAACCAGATTGCGTCATGAGCAGGTTTTATCACATCCCAAAATGTAACAATCACTCTTGTCATCCACTGCAGATTTCATTATTTTGAAATAAGCCACAGATCTGTATTCAAAACAATTGTTGCAGGTGCTAATTTAAAAGGAAGTCAGGTTGCTGAAATATATTTGTGGCATGAGTCAGTGTATTTTCCAGGTTAAACAACTTTATAAAAAATAAAAAAGGGGAACACAACAGGACACAATAGGTCAATAGGTTAACGCTATATTCTAGCCAAGAGTGCTTGAAGTCACGCTGCAAAAAAGATTTTTTTGGCTTGTTTCTAGTCTTTCCGGTTAATTTCTTAAATTAGGAAGGTTTTCTAGACAAATAAAAAATATTGTCTCGTTTTCAGAAAAATAAGCCAGAATCAAGCCACTTTTTGCTTAGAACAGAAACAAGATTATTTTGCTTATCCTATTGGTGTATTATTTGCTTGTTTCAAATAAAAACTTGTTTTTTTTATGTCTCAAAAATCCTTCTTGATTTAGGAATTGTGTCTAGAAGCAAGATAATCCAAACCTGTATGACTTTCTGCTTTGTAACACACATGAAGACATTTGAAAAGTCTCAAAGTCAATGGGATCTAAATGTCGTTGCAACCCTACTGACCTTGATTACAATGGGAAAAAATAGAGGTGAAACCTTCTTAGAAATAATGTCATACAAGGTTAGGTTTGGAACAGTATAACAATAAGTTGAGTTGAGTTCCAAATCTGTATGAATTTCTTGGTTCTGTTGAACACAAAGAAGATATTTAAAAAAAAGTTTGTACCCAGGCTGTTTTGGGTCACCATTGACTCCCATGGTATTTTTCGGAAGTCAATGGTGACTTAACAGCCTGGTCACAAACTATTTTCAAAACATCTTTCTTTTTGTTGGACACAACAAAGAAATTCATACCGATTTGGAACTACTCAAGTGCGAGTAAATGATGAGAGGATTCTGGGAGAACAATCGTTTTTAATGTGCTCTGATTGGAAGTGGATTTTAGTTTCACATTAAGACGGAGAAGATGATGGTGCTGGAATTGTTCATCTATTTTGACACCTTAAACATTTCCATGCCAGCAATCTACCACTTTGTCTTCAGATGGGGGGTGACCCTTTTATCAACAGTGACGTCGCTGCAGCATAAAGGGACAGCACCAAATACCCAGCAACATCTATTGCACATCAGTAAAACTTGTGTTACTGTAAACCACAAATTAAAAGGTTTTTAAACAGCATACTACTCAAATCCTGGTAACTAATTTAACAAAGATGTACCTAGTGACATCATTAACAGACAACAAGTTCTAGATCTTGAAGATTACTTAAACCTTTGCATGAACCTCCCAAAACTTGCATACAATTATTAATCAGACTGGTACATTTTTAGTGAGCTGAGTTTTGTGCCCATCCACAGGAAATCCCAATACACAAGCCGGCACCAAAAAAATTTAAAATCTGACTGCACTGCACA
>JAUMHR010000069.1:12404303-12442700 GCA_032361145.1 Enteromius fasciolatus
CCGTTGTTCTCTGACGAGCTGCGCAGATCAACGCTGATAATGAACATGGTTCTGCGCACTCGTCAGTGAACAACGGCGGTGTGTAGTATATACGGCTCAATGTGAAATCACGCACGGCACAATATTGGTCTGTTGGACTTGGTTGAACAAAAATTAACAATATTTTGTTGCTTAAGCTTTTGTATTCAGTCATTATTCAATGGTATACTAACAATCCATATGAAAAAAAGTACTTCTTACTGTTCTCAGGTCAAATATTTATATGTGATTAAAATGCGATTAATTAATTACAAAGTCTCTAATTAATTAGATACATTTGTTTTAATCGAGTCCCGGCCCTAATTTATTTATAAGGTGTATTTATTCGAATAACAAAGATAAAATGAGAACGATTTTTTATCTTTGCTCATTTTGGCCTAAATATTGATTTTATACTTTGTTACCTTCAAAGGCTTTGTTTTTATAAAAAAAGCAAATTAGTTTATCTGAGCTGCTCAGACATCTTACAAAA
The DNA here is from genome assembly GCA_032361145.1 of Enteromius fasciolatus. Classification (NCBI taxonomy): domain Eukaryota; kingdom Metazoa; phylum Chordata; class Actinopteri; order Cypriniformes; family Cyprinidae; genus Enteromius; species Enteromius fasciolatus. Next base: position 12,404,815 of record JAUMHR010000069.1, read on the forward strand.
TAGTAAAATCAATGACAAAAAAAAGAAAAAAAAAATCCCATATTGCCCACCCCTAGCTCTGTAATTTGCAAAATAGTCTTAAAAAACGACTTGAAAAAGAATTGGGATAAAAATAGTGAATCGTGATTTTGTTTAAATCACAAAAAATTGTGATTTAATAATATTACTTTGCCTTTTTTTCCAATGCTAATTTGGTAACAAAGAACTGATTTTGTGTAGCTAGCATTATGCATAGCTTAATACAATGTTTAAATATAAAATAAAACATATACAAAACATTTAGAAATGGACATAATTTGAAAATGAAAATTAATAAAAAATTAATTACTAATAGTTTTGGAATCTGAAAAATAAACAAATTAGCCAAAACGTTAGATAAAAGAGCATGAGGCAGGGGATTTGTAGAGATTTGTGAATAGCTATCGTTCCAGTTCAGTGCAAATCTGCAGCTTTCTGCAGGTGCCGTGTGGGTTATTAAATAAATAAACTTAGAAGCAGGGATATAGACAGCTAACTCACTTGGACTCATTCAACGAACATAAAAAAAACCCAATAACAACAAAAAATAAAGGAATTAATTATTAACAGCAAAAAATAAATAAAAACAGGAATCTCTTGTTAAAAGCATCTGCTTAAATAAATACAGAGTAATCAATTATAAACGTTAAATTGCTTTAAAATGAAAAGACTTATTTATTTTCAAAATATTAAATATTTTCAAAGTAGAAACTACCCAAATACAAAACAAGCACATTCTGAGGCAATGATAGGTCAAGGAAACAATGTGACATTTTGGGTGTTGACCCACATTAGTGCACTATGGCCCTGCCGCAGTGACTCCAGCCCTCCTGATTGCGAGCACTAAACTGGTTGCACTCAACTTGTTTTGACAGCTGATAAAGGTCAATTAAAGCCTGCAGGTTGTGTTTTCACAGGCCTTGTCCAGAGCATTATCAAGAAGCTATTTTTTCCGAAATCCGTTTCACTTTGCATTAACAACGGTAAATCTGTCAGACCGCCAAACGGCGTAAAGCTGAAGGACTTCAAAGGAGAATAAAACACATTATTGGCACGCAAGCTTTGATGTAAGGACTCCTCAAGTGTGCGCTGTGATCAATATTTAACAAAGCTCTCATAACGTCAAAGTGTTTCAATATAAGATTGGGAGAGTAAAGCCACTCAGAAAATGCAGAAGACATCCAAAGAGACTTTTCAGATGGGAAACTATCTGGCGAAATCAGCACAAGCTAAAAAAGATAACAAACAGGCTAGCAAATCAGAAAAAAAACAGAAGTGAGGAAAAAAAACGCTCTTTCACCAAGACCGAAGAGAGGAAGAAAAAAAAAAAACAGGGTTTGTTGACAGCAGATCTTTTCCAAGCAGCGTGTGCCATGATCAAAAGAATGCTAAATCTAGATGCTCAAATATCAGACCGTTTCGTTCCTTCGACACCGCCCGGCTTCAAACTGTCAAACACAGATTAAAGACAACACTAGCTCTGTTGGGTACAAAATCAATCTGGCATAAACAGACAAAAATGAAGTTAACAAATAGACAATAACAATATTAGGTCTTGTGATTTACATTCCGAATCCAAAAAGGCAAACAGAGCGGTAAAAAGCAAAAATATGGCTGGTCTGGGAGCAGATGAACAGAACGGACCCACGGGGGGAGAAACTGGAAAGCGTCCACGCGATCTCAAGTGAGCCAGTCAGCTTTAACACCTTGGCAGACGGACAAGAGCAAAACTAATTGCAAAACAGACCTTAGACAGAGGCACAATCAATTACTCCGTCTGTGACGTCTGGCTGCTTTTGCTCGTACGTGTTTCTGAATGAAGGAAGTGTGAAGTCTGTGAAGTAGAATAATTCATGGTTGAAAGGGAGTAGCTCAGCGCTATCTGTAATGGGATGCGCCTCTATCTGAATGCATCACTGGCTGGATTGATGCCACGGAGTCATTCATTGGCGAAACCACTTGGATGGGGACACAAAACAGTTCGGGTTTGATTCATGGCTGTTTTTTGGAAGCACCGCTCAAAAAGGCTTGTATTTGGAGGTAATATCCGCGGTTTTTCTGTGGAAAAGCACTGTCATTTGTTACTCCAGGTCAGATGAACGAGCAGGAATCAGTCAGGCAGGCACCGAAACAAATAGAGTAGGGCTTGACAATCCCCCTCCTCCTCCTCTTTCTTCCTCCTTTCCTCTGACCTGGTTCCAAAGCCACAGTCAACATGAGGGAACTAGGGTTTCTGAAACAGGAAAGTGGAAAGAAAAAGGCTGACTTGACTATGACACCCCCAGCATGTCCACTGTTGGGCTGCTGGACGTCTCCCCACCGAATGAATCCGTTGACGCCATGAACCCAATAACGATAGCGATGATCTTAACAGACCTTTTCTGGGCCATCTGCCACAAAAGGAACAAAAGTCTGCCACCGTCCCCTGGGAACCCAACACACAAAAAATGTGCTACGAACAGCCTCTAAAAGTACAGTAGCACTATTTAGCTACACTACCACTAAATACATAAACATATTGTTAATGTGCTGATATAACAAGTCTAGTCCACCTAAACAAGTCTGATTTCAAAGCTAGTAAAAATTTGTTTTAGATTAGATTTAAAAAATTAGTGTTATAGTGTATATTGGTTAATTAAAAGTACGTTGTTGTAATACATTTATTGAAGTTTTATTTATTTTATTTATTGAAGTCACATTTAGGAATAAATCTCTCTGAATATGTGCATTATCCCAAAGCAATACTGCCTGCACTTTATTCCCAAAACTCTGACAGCAATCTATTTGCATGCTAAAAAAGCCACTAATATACAATCACATCATTTAACATGTAACCTGAGCGTTGACATCACTAATAAGGAAGGGTAAATCTACATCAAGCTCATCACCCCTGAGGTCCTGGGGGTGGATCAAGAGACATCTTAAAAGCTTTCAACAGGATAATGCCGTACAAAATGGGAGGTGTGTAAGTGGATACAATGAGTCCATCATCCCCTCCAGCATTTTCAAGAAGGGCAAAAACAGGGTCAGTGGCAATATGCAAATCAGGGCTCTGTTAAGGAGAGAGGAGTGGCACCAGCTGTCCAACAGACAGACATTCAGCACCTCCTTCATCATATATAGCATTGCAAGAATATGGCTGCCAGACATCTACATCTTTGAACTCAGAAATGTGCTTAGCAAGCCAAACACAGTTGTTTTGTGTCTTGAAATGTGATGGTAGCGTTCCTTGGAAGTTTACATGAGTAGAGGCTATACTTCAGAAAACAACAAATAATGTTGAGAAATATGACTCCCCCCCCCCCCCAAGAAATATGACTTTAACTTCTTGGATGCTATGAGCTGTGATACATGAAGCTGTGCAGCGCAGTGTCACATCTGAAATCTAAGGGGAACAACTAAAGGCCTCAAACAAAATGGACATTTTGAGGTTGGAACAGCATGTCAGTCTCAGCCAAGAAAGCACAATCTAGTCTCTGAAGTTTTTTAGCCGAGCACTATCGTGGGATTTTTCTAAATGGGCTAAACTTGTTCCTTGGTGTAAAGTTGTAAGGAAGCTGTCAAAACTGTAATGAGCAAAAAATTAGCAATGCAAATCTACTGTTGCGTTCACTGAGCCACTATGTGTCAGGTTTACACACTGAGAAGAAAGGTTCAAACAGGCCTATGAAACCCCAAAATTTAATTTTAATGTGAAATTGTAGGCTATTCTGAGAGCCTGGTTTGCGTGAATCGGATCTTTTGAACAGTTCGTTTCACTGGCCCACAAACGATTCAGCGGTTCATTATCACGCGGCATCGCAAATTATTGATCATTATTATTAAATATTATAAATAATTATTATTCCATATATAATAATTAATAAATAAATAACTAAGTTTATTGCAAATGCTTGTGTTCGTGTTCCATTCGTTTACATGAATCTGTGCCTCCTGAATGTACTTGCATATCTCTAATGTTAATATCGAAACTGAATGTATTTCAAACTCCGAAGGAGGGGGTTTTTCCGTGTTTTGACAAAGTCATAACGAAATAAACAGGAAATAATATTCGGTTCAACGACTTAGCAATGTTGTCCGATTCGCAGTGACCCGGAGAAGAGCCGGTGACTCAAGAATCGCTGGAACCGATTCACTGAAAAGATTCGAACTTTAAAATAACGATTCACTTCACGAATAGGGAATCGGATATCGATTTCGAACGTGCCAATAAAGACCAAAAATGCAATTCGATCGCGTCTGTGGTAAACAAAAATGCTATATAGGTAGACAGCTAGCTAGCTTTTTAAAACACAGCCAGATTAATGGCAGAAGGAAGGACAGCGATTCTCAGATCCAATATGTGGACTTCGCAGTTTTCATTTTATCACGAGTACAGCATAATTATCATTGACATATATAAACTCACACAATTTACGTGTATATATAAGACGCGAGGCCGCAGCAGTTCACGACACACTCTTAAACAACAGCAACCAAACAGCCATACTCTAAACAAAGACGTGTAAAACAACCATAAAACATCGACATAGCGGTTTTATCAGTGTGGTAACTACCTACCTGTCTTATATAACGTTAGCTAACATATCGTGCAATCCTTAGAGTTCAATGTTTCAGTTTAAAAAAAACAACAAAGCTACTTACTGTAGGTGAACAGAAGCAGAACGCCACAGCGCACGTTCCCAATCCGTTCCGTCTTCCTCTTTTATCTTTAAAGAGACACTATTTGCGCATTTGCTTGGGCTTTAAAACACTATACACATCGGCATGCATCATTTCTATCGACACAGATTGGATCCCGATCGGTGCGTTCATGCCGCAGCGCCAGAAATCCCACAGAAAGGGAACTAGCAGTGTTGTTGTGTATTGGGATGAATCAAAGAGATGGGAAAAAATCTGTCACAGCCAGATTCTGTTTGTGAGGGAACAAAGAGCCACACAGCCGCCTAGTGGCCAGAGAGCGGAATTACATCTGCTGAGCCCAAATGAAAGACGTCGAGGTGGCTGGGACAGGTTTTATCAAAATCAATATAAATATATTTCTAAGGAAAAACAATATAAGTATAAAATAAGAATGAATAAGTTGGCTTGGAAGTTTACGTATAATTCACTTAAAGAAAAACAATACAATAAAATTCTGTCATAATTTACTCACCCTTATATAGATTTCATCTTTCTGCTCAACACATCTTCTGGTGCCCAGTGACTTCTGTATTTATTTCATACTATGCAAATCAATGACTTCCAGCAGTCCTTAAAATATACAGAAAATGTTCATACACGGTTGGAACAACATGAGAGTAAGTAAATGATGACACAAATTTAATTTTAATTTCAAATATTTAAATCTACAAATAAATTACCCATACATTTAATGAAATATATATAATATATATATATATATATATATATATATATAACGATTACATTAAGACTAATACATTTTTTTAAGTGTTTTCTTTGTCCTTGGGTGTTTGGAATAACTATCCCTTATCCTGAATATATATATATATATATATATATATATATATATATAAATATATAATTTACCTTTAGTAAAATTGATCAAATTATATTCATCAACACTGCATTTTTTTTAAACACTGCAAATTTTTCACAATTTTGATCAGCATTTTTTAAAATGGAACCTGGATTTAGATTAACTGCAAGTTTATACACCACCACCATCATCATCACTATTGCTCCTTTATATAGCAGACATTATATGAGAATCATATTTTTGTCTTTCTGGATAGTGACATCCACAAATAATTGAGTTGATGGATCGATTAAAAACTACATGACATTCACTCAAGATATGCAAGACATATGAAAGGTCATTTTTGCATCAATCATTGTTTATACGGTCTAATGGCCAACGTATGCCATTATATATGCATTTTTATAAAATTGTAAGACTGGAAAGAAGTCCAGTCTTCAGTGTCACATGATCCTTCAAACTAACATGCTTTTTTGGGACTCAAATAACATTTCTTACTACTATCAATGCTTTAGACAAAGTCTAAAAGAGCAGCATTTATTAGAAATGTATCAACTGACAAAAGCAAAATTCCCTGCAAAGCACTGAGAGAATGAGGCAAATCAGACTTGACAGTTTTCTTTTATTTAGACAACCCAAATAAAAGGCACATAAAACATTGCGCAATGTGTTTACATAATTATTCTTGACATACATTTAAAAAAAAAAACCGTAGGAATGTTTTTACCTTTTTGCTAACCAAAAAAAGCCTAGTCTTCATATATATACAAAATTACCAATGTTAATGTTCTAATACAAAAAGTCTTATAAAAGGTTATTTTTACTTGTGTTTTTCCTCGCATGTGTCTATCATAACTACCACGTTCTCTGAGCTAAATGTTTTTGTACAAAGATATACATTCATTGGCCTTCACATGGGTTTGCCAATTTAATCAAGGACATGAAAGGACTGAACTCATTTCAAACTCTCCAATCCAAAAACCAAACACCAAGTCTTTTCTTGTTTTTGCCCTATTAATGTTCTTTAAAACATACTGATGCATAAGGAGTAACTTCATGAGCAATACTTTATAGGATATTAAAAAAAATAACAAATTCCTCAAACATGGCAACTTGATATTTCATATGCAAAATAGATTCTAAATCTCCACACACATTTGGTAAACAGTTAAACTGCAGTTGGCCGCCCAGGCAGTTTCCATCGCTGAGCACTGCTCGTCTTATCAGAGAGAAGACTGATGTGTTTCACGGTGGCATTTTCAGACATGCAGTTCAGGCACGGAAGTGACGCCATTGTGGAAGGACAAACATTTAAATCACAAGCACAATTTAAAAACCCTTTCGCTTGTTTGCTGTAGTGTTTTTGTTTTTTCAGTCACATTCCTCTAATTCCAGTTCTCAGTCGTAATAATCCGCCTTTATCGAAGGCAACATTTAAAAACAAACTAAACGAAAACGCAAAACAGGCCATTAAACGATTTTTGCTTTCACATCCCTACATGTAAATCCATGTAATACTAACTTAAGACCACAAACGCTTTGCTACCAGGTCATTGCTGGTTTGGAAACACTGGGGGTGCACGATTTAGCGCAAATGAAACCTTCTTCTGGCGATTCACGCCGAGGCGGTGGTAGCTATGACATCATCAATTTATATACGATCACATTCAGCTGGTTTGTACTCTTCGTTTGAGTCTCACTCACATCATACAAGCGCACACAACCCTGGTTTAGAGGGCTGCGTCTGAATACATAACTTGCATCGTTTTTTCCCCCCATATCATGACATAAAACGGGTACGACAGCTGTCCGGCTCTTTCAAAAAGAGGACTGAGAAAGGCGTATTGCTTATATTCAACAGGGAAAGGAAAAAAAAAAAAAAATCGAAGTGAATAACTAGTTTGGGGATATCTGCGCAAGCCGATTCTGCTATTGTTAAACAGGGTTACTCCAAACAATGCGACAAACCCTGAAAATTTGAAGGCAGTTTTGGTTTTTACTGTGACTGGGGTAAACGAACAAGCAACAGAGGTTAACTTTACGCTCCTGTGACGGACGATCACGTCAACAGCTAAAGAGTGTATGGCACCTCGACCTCAGAGGTGCATCTCAGTTTTCGCCGATAAAGGGAACTATTTTTAGTGTGTTAATTGTGTAGAAAATCAGGTCTGGAAGAAAGCGTTATGCGCGATTCTGTCTATAACAGGAGCAGAGTAAGTTGGGACACCCTCAGCAAATTTTCCTGAGCAAAAGGTCCTAAGGAAAAACAGTCCTCGTCCTTCGGAAAGGAAGAGCAGAGACGTCACGGTTAAAAAACTAAATGCTCTTAAGAATAAAAATGGACCTTTCAGTGTTGAAGTCGGCCACTTGGTGACCAGGCATCTATGCGAACACTCAAAATATTTGATCTAAAATAATACTGCCGTCAGAATAATCACCAAAGAGATATGTGTTCAGTGCAAGATTGTAACTGTTAATGTTCAACCCCACTAAGCAGAAGAATATCCCAGCTATTGAAACAAAACGTAATTATTCAACAATCAGGAATGACCAACTCCAAAGATTATCTATAAAGAATAATAATTATAATAATAAAATAACAGCTACAGATTAAAAGGCTTACAATGAAAGAAGGCCTTTTAAAAACATATTCTAAATTTTCCTCATTTGTAGAGTATAGTCTCAAAAAAAACGGAAAAATCTTCCGCTAATGGAAGCCACGGTCCCTTTTGTTGTACGTGACTCATTAATATGCATAAAACTATGAAATACTGATAAGCAAGCTAACGTAACAAAAATAAAATCCTCACAGTTAATATTTGCCGAAGTCCTTAAACCGTTAACACTATCAATGAAGCGCTCCGCTTCAAACAGCCGACTGGCAAGGATTTTCTGGCACTAGAAAAGTGAAATCACCAAACATACAGCATGTCAGTCTTCCACTCCATGCAATAACTATTTTTCTGTCCGTCACTAAACCCTAGACAATCTCTCAGCCGAGCAAAGGAGACACAAAGTGCCAGCTAACATCCGCATGATTCCTTGCCACAGCGGACTGTCATTTTCCTATACTCTCCATTCCTCCAGGCTCTTTTTATCCCTCACAGCTGGAGAGGAAGACTAAAACGGGAGACATGAGGTTTACTAGGAGAAGGCGGGTGGGACGTTGGGTTCTACCAGGGCGGGCTGGAAGGCAGGACCTGCGAGAGGAAGGGCATGCTTTCCATCGGCCTCATGGCGATGTTGAGCGGACCGGTGATGTTCATTGACATGGGCGAGGTGATGGCGACGGGATGGGCGATGTTCATGGGCGCCGTAGCTTGGATGTTGACCGAGGCGATGTTGATGGGAGCAGTGATGGTGACTGGATGCTGAAGGCTGACGGGGGAGGTGATGTTGACCGTGTTGGTGGTGATGTTCATCTGGGCGGCGATGGTGACGGGGTTGCTGGCGGTGCCGCGGTTCATGGCCGTAGTGTTGGACGCGGATGAAGCAGTGACTGATGTGACTGAGGCAGAGTTGCACACGTTGTTAGAGTCTGACCAGAAAAGTAAAAGGAAAGAGTGAATAAAACATTGGGGTGATTTCTAGGGTTACACTGTGAGCACGACAGAAAATGCAGGGTTCATTACTAAAGATGGCCAATGGTTAGTGTGAGAGTTCCAGGCTGAATTTATTAATCTTACACATCTATTTTTACATTTGGTTTACGGCAATGATTTTTAACTTTCCTGTTGCAAATTTGTAACCAACATAAATTTTTTTTTTTTTTTTTAAATAGCTAGATAGTCAGAAATTACTTAGGATGGTCTTGAACGTATCAGTAAAACCTATATTAGCATTACATACCATCTTTTTTAATCAGCTTATTGTTACAAAAAAAACATTTGTGAATAAAAAAATATGTTTTTGTAAAAATGTATTATTTTTATAAATACTTCTAGTAGATATAATACATTGTTAAAGATGAATGTTGTTTTTAGAACTATGGACTGTTTGGCAAAAATCTAACATTTGAATAAAAAGAAAAGTAAGTATTTGTAAATGGTGTACAGAAAAATGTTTATAAATTAAATGTTACAATTTTATATATAAATTGTTTCATTTGTAATTTAACATTTAATGAAAATATAAATAATTATACTAGTAAATTAATTCTAGTGGTATTAAAATACATAATGTTGTAGTGAAAAGTAAACATTTGAAAAATGTTGAAGAATTGGCATACCTTTGTTACAGGGGGAGGTGAAGCCGGCCTGGCCGTGGGTCTTGAGGTGGCTGGTGATGTAGGCTGCACTCAGCATCTTCCCGCAAATGTTGCAGGTGACTTTGCCTTCATGCCTTATCATGTGTGAACGCAGACGGTCTTTGGTGGCGAAGGCGGACGTGCAGGCCTGCGGTGACGGAAAGACGGTGTGTGAACAGAGTGTGACAGACCACTGGAACAGTTTGAGTGTGCAGGAGATTGAGGGGCATATCTTACTGTTACTTGGCATTTAAAGGGTCGTTCTGTGGAGTGTACATGCTTGACATGACAGCTAAGATGATCCGGCCTGTTGAAGAGGAAATCACAAAGAATTTAAAATGATGTCACTCTACATGGATGAGAGCAAAACCTAAACTTAACTGCATTGTTATTAGGGCTGCACAATAATGGTTAAACCGATAATCATTGTTTAAAAACATAAACTCACATGGCTTATTTTACTGCATCTAGTTTCCTGATGCAATACATTTCTCAAATAAATTACCACAATCTTTACATTATAAAAACTGGTACAACAAATAGCTTTCCAAAGCTAAACCACTGCAATCTCTAATATTAACTCCAACCACTGCAAACAATGGTAAATTGGTAATGTTTTTTTTTTTATTAAATCAAAAACAAAAATGTATTATATTGTGGCACGGAGGTTGCACAAATTTATTAAGCAAACACAATCATAAACAATATAGTTAAGATTAAATATGGCTTTATTACATCGCAAAGGACCGCATGAAAGAAAAAAGGCAGGCTGTATTGTACATTTGAGCAAATTATCGTAGAGGACATGGATAAAAGCCAAGTTTTCAGAGCTTTTGCACTTTTTTGCTGCCAAATAAGGACAATTAAGTAAAACAATGAGCAGAAAATGTATTCATTTAAAAGAAAAGATGTGATTAGGGAATTTAAAACTTTGACATCTGGCAACCGCAGGCATAAAAGCTTGTGGATGATTGCAAAAAGAATGTTTTCAGGATAAATAACCTGCAGACAAATATTGTGCATAATGGCACTATTGTCTTATTTGCAGACGCTTTACAGCAGAATTTGGATTCGTCTAGCTTTCATCTTCGCTTATGTTATTTTCCAGCTTATTACAGTGAATCTGCTGAATTGAAACATTGTATATTGCATAAAGTGCTATATAAATACAAGTGACAATTTTCTTTCTTCTACAAAATACAAACAAAAATATGTAATCTTTTAAAAATGATTAGGAATTTCTGAACATACCGAGAGAAGCCTTTCCCACAAACAGAGCAGATGTACGGCTTGTGCACGCCGCCGTCGTGTGAGCGCACATGGTAGGTCATGCGATCCTTCCTCTTGAAACGCTGGTGACATATGGGGCACTCGAAGGGCTTCTCATCCGAGTGCGAGAGCTTGTGGCGGTTGAGGTGATAGACGTCACGGAAGGCCTTGCCGCACATCTCGCAGCCGTGGTTCTTCTTCACCGGTTTGGGGGGTTTCTTGGGTACGGCCGGCTGCTGCTGTGGCAGGATCGACATCACGCCCGCGGTAGATGCAGAGGTGGTGGCGGTGGTAAGGATGCCAGCCACCGTAGAGACGTATGAAGGGTTGCCGTTGTTGTCTCGTGGCACAGTGGAAATGAGAGGCACCATGGTGGGCGCTGTGGTTGTCTTCTTGGGCCGTGACACCATCTTAATGCCCGTGTGACAGGACTCATGCCGCCGAAGGTGGTAACTGTCCCGAAAGGCCTTGTTGCAGTAGCCGCATATGAAGGGAGTCTTTGACTTGGGTTCCTTCTTTATTACTACCTGGCCACCACCTCCTCCCCCTCCGCCCGTCCCGCCACCCATGTTGTCTTTGAGGAGGTCAGCCGGAATGACTGGGGGTTTCTGGTCGAGCGGGATAGGAAGAATAGGCTTTTGATCCTGCGGCTCAGAGTTGAGCAGCGGCAGCAGGCTGTTCTGATGCTGGTGGTGGAGGGCTTCATTGGCCTGCTGAAATAGAAAGAGAACAAATCTTAGCACGTTTTAACAATTCTTTGAAACTTTTAAAACAAACCTCTAAATGACCTTTAGTATATGAAGAATACTTATGCTCAGCAAGGCAAAAATTCAGCAATATGGTAAATTATTTATTATTTTTACAACTTAAATGTTATCTTTAATCGATTTTAAGGTTGTATTTATTCCTAAAATGCAAAGCTGATGTTCAGCAGCCATAACTCCTGTCTTCAGTGTCACATGATCCTTCAGAAATCACTCTATACTGACTTTGTGCACAACAAAAAAATAAAAATAAATAAATAATACATTATCAAAGTTTACATTTTTGTGGAGAACATGATATTTTATTTCAGGATTCATTGATGAATAAAAAATAGAAAATTAAATCCTGAAATAAAATGTCTTTCTTGTCCATTTAAATAAATGTACTGCACCCTTGTTGAATAAATAAAGCATGTTCAATTTATTGAATGAAAGATTGATTTAATTTCAAACTTTCTCTATTTTAAAAACAAAGGATGCAAAGCCTAACAATTTTTTTATGTCACGGCTAATGCTTAAAGGCTGGTTTTTTAGTTAAAAAATTAATATAGGTGATATAAAAAGATATAAAAAGTACCATTTTGACTAAATATATTGAAAATGAAAACCAAAAATGAGTTAAAAGGAAATTTAAGCATCATAATATTACAACATGAAAAACATTAAAATTTAAGACACCTAAAAATTACATGTAACAGGATTATTAAATTAGTAGTACTTTTAAAAAATAAACTAGCAGTGATGAAGGTTTAGTTTAAATAATAAATACCAGCAAATATATATTTTATATTAAGCGAAAAAAGAAAACTTCTGTAATAAAACCAAACTGCGTATCATTTCACTTTGAACACATGATGCAAACTCATAGCCTGAGCTGTGTGAAAAGCCTGGCTGTGATATTATGGGCCAGTGTTGCTATTGGCCAGTATGAGGTAGACACGACCTCAGCTGAGAGACGGTGTTAAATGTTTAGTAAAAATAGAAACTGACTCATTTCCAGGGCATCTGTGTAACTTGGAAAACAAGAGAAGCCCTGACTGGGACCTAGCAGGGGGACAGTCAGCTGTTAAGTAAAGTGCACGATGACTAATGAGATATTACAGAGAGTGAGAAAGCCGAACAGAAAGCGAGGGAGTGAGAGAATGAGAAGGAATGTTGACTAGAATGCATTCAGATGTAAGAGAACAAGCCAAAAACTATCCATAAAACGCTAGTCTTTAAGAAAAGAGCAACATAGTTCAAGATGAGAAAAAGCAGATGCATTAAAGAAAAAAAAGACGTAATTCTTGGCAAACAATTCCCGTGTGACTAACTGGAATCTTTAGATCACGTCAGGGCTAGATGCAAATGTGCAGACGTGTGCATCATATCAGAGACTTCAGTGCTTTTGCACAAGAAATTAACAGCTTCCTGGCAGCCTGCAAACATAAATCTAGTGCATGTAAAATGATCTGAGCCTGTAATGAAAGCGGTTCCTCATGTGATTGACCTCACAGGCTCAGGACATTCTGCTAAACCTGCATAATGTCATACACAACGACTGCAAAACACACATGGCAAGACTACAAGTGTAAAGGCAGAATGTTCACATAGCTCTTTTCTATAAGTGAAGGTGGAAAGTATGAGGCCTAGCATCCAGTAGGCCAATACTATTATAAAAGTATCCAATACATTTCGTACAAACTTGCAGTTCTTAAATCTAATTCGCATACTCAAACATGGCAAATCAACATGTCAATTTTCATGTTAATGCTGCTAAACATTGTTGGTTTGAATAGTCTATGTGGAAGTGCAAATGAAATTTGAGAGCTACTGTGGAGGGGAAACGATCCGCTCATGACATTTTTTTCAAGTTTTTTTTTTGCCATTTTCTTTACTTTATTATGAAAGGACAGATTAAGCAAAGTGGGAGAGGGATAGAGGAATGGGATCGGGAAAGGTCCTAAAGTCGGGAATTGAAGACTATCGATGCTGAAAACTCTGAAGCCTTAATAAAAATAAAAAATAAAAAAAGGAGAATCAAGTGCAATCCAACTATTAAAATATTATTACAGAAATTCAGTAATGAGATGAGGGCCCAAAAGTGACAAAATTATAATTCTTTGGAGTAAACCATTAATGGGTTAGTTCACCCCAAAAATTAAAAGCATCCTAGGGGCAGTGTTGGGGAAAGTTACTTTTAAAAGTAATGCATTACTCTATTGCGTTACTCCCTTACATTACATTACTTAGTTACTTTTTATGGAAAGTAATGCATTATATTACTTTTGCGTTACTTTTAAAATAAGGGCAGAGCTTGAGTGTTTGTTTTTAATATAAAAAGTTATTTTATAGCAAACGTAAAAGGCCTTTCACACCAAAAAGTGTCAAAAATAAACCTCAGGGTGAAGAAAAAGTCAATTGACATCTGTAGAAGTAGAATACAGAAGAAAAAAACAAAAAAAACAATGCCACAATGTCATTTTTGCTTGCAAGTATGGTTAAACTGGATCAAAGGTCAGCAGCAGACATTGTTTAATAAAATGAGATTAGATACATGTGTAATTTAATTATTGCAGGTTTGCATCATTTTAGAGTTCAGTTTAATTTATTTTGATGAATACTAAATCTGTTTTTGAGAGTGAGATGAAATAATGCACATTCACATTTAGTCTAGAACTACACTGTATTCACACAACACCTCTCTATTTCTGATTTCTCCCAACACGTCAGGAGTCAGGAGACTTGTCTGTCAAAAAACAAGAGAAAGTAACTGGCGTTAAAAGTAACTCAGTTATATTACTCTAAAATTAAACAGTAATGCTTTACTAGTTACTTGGAAAAAGTAATATTATTACGTAACTTGCGTTACTTGAAATGCGCTCCCCCCAACACTGCCTAGGAGTATTTGACTTTCAAACCAATAAAGTCAATATTCAAGAGTAATATTACAAATTGTCCTGGGCACTCCAAGCATTTAAATGGGGATACGGTTCAGTTCAGAATGAAGTGCGCAAATCTATAATAAAACATCCCTCACACAGCTCTGTTAGACTGTGCTACGTGGAAGACATTGAGAAAGATGATGTAGGACGTATGCATCATGCAGGGAAATGTAAGAGCAAAGGAAGCTGGTTTTACTTTAGCAAAGGAAAACCAGTCTTCTCTTGGCTTTTACCGAAACGCTTCAACATTTTCCCTAACGGATCTTCAAGGGCGAGTAAAACACATGCTATTTTAAATATTTTCATTAAAAAATATCATTAAAATCATTTTTTAGTGGTGGCCAAAATATGTAAGAAAGAGGGGCAAAAAAATTGAGTGGAGGTCAGTAGAGCATAACTTGCTCATAAGGGGTGGGGTCTTTGTTTTGGGGGAAGGTGGGGGGGACGACAACCCTTAGCGCAGGGCCTAAAACAAGGAGCAGCTGAAAGACTACACGACTATTAGGCTCCCCGTTCTGCAGCTGCCTGCATTGTCCCATTGGTCACGGCATCCAGTTGGTGGGGTGGGGGGTGGGCATTCACCAACACAATTGTACCACTGAGGAAATATAGTAAAGCCTACAGTAACGAGAGACCTGCAGGCTGGACCTACCTCTGACGACATTATGCCACATTAAAGCTTACAGGTTTACATATCCTAAAAGTATGCAAGAACACATGTGTTCAGTTTGCATTTCCACTTAAAAACCACATAGGAGGTCTTTGTGAGATTGATTAGGTGACCTCGCTGGAAATGTGCAATTAGATGGGACATACTGTAGCTGCTTTGGGACCTCTGAACATTGTTGACACAGCGCTATTTGCTGCATACATTCAAGTTTGCCAAGCATCAAGCATTCAAACGGTGACAGCGGCCTGCTCTTTGGCCGCTGGGATGATTTTGATACAAATGGTGAGCTCATATATTTGAACGACGTATTGGTACATATGATAATCTGCATTGTGTGGAGAACGGAGTTGGGATTCACAACACGATTTAAAAACTGACACTCTGATCTGCTGCGCAAGCCTTGAAAACTCAGTGAAGACAGCAGATGCACGGTTAAATCTGTTTAAGCTTATTACAGCCGTTCCTCTTGGTGAAATAAAAAAAAAAATAGCTTAATAACAACGCCAAAATCAAACATCTGCGGCATCAAAACCAACACATCTACTCATGTAAACTGTCAAAAAACCAAAAGCAAAAACAAGAGCAGACAGAGCTCCTTTACTCCAAAGACAGAAGCCAGTGAATCAGATTCTTGTTTGCTGCAGACGGATTAGGAGATGCCTGTTGGGAGCCGGACAATGCCTCGCTCATGAATAACCTCCAACGCCTGCAGAACAATGAGGAGTGACGCGCTAGACTGTCATCTCATTAGATGCTTCATCACATGGGTGGAATCAAGCAGAACAAATTAGGCACTTTTTTACACCACTTTAATAAACCAGTGATATTCTGGTTTTATAACTGATGCAAGTTCATTACAGTGTGAAGATTTCATAGCCAGAGCCATATTAGGGAGTTTTAAGGCATTTTGGAAAAAATCTGAGGAATATTTTAGGAAATAAACATCTTTTAAGTGGTCAGTGAATTCTGATCGTTACTGACAATATCTGGATCGGCATTTGAGATAAAGCTAGCACAGAATCAAACACAGATTTTGAATTGGGCACGCAAGATAAGCAGCGTGAAGAAACTTCTGAATCATTCAGTAGTCAAACATGCATAATGTGGTCAAGAAAGTTTCAGGCAGTGTCTAACAATGCATCTATGCTCACAGAAAAGGCTAAATCTGATGTTGGAGTTGATTGCAAAATTGTTCCAGTGTGTGTCCTATTAAAAAGTAAGTGTTCAGATGATGTTGACGATGATGAAGCACACACTGAAGAAGTTACAAGCCTTCCTACTGTTAACTCCCAACAACATTTTGGAGATTGTCTGCTATTTCCAAGTAAATGCATTTTGGGAAACTTATCTGGAACAAAGCCTAGAGCCGTAGGGCGCTTCAAATGTTTTTTCTCCCAAGAGAAAACTTAATAATATAAAAGCTCAGTCACTACTTATACTCCTAATAATACTAACAACTTAACATACATATCTGGACTACATTTATTAATTGGTTTGATCTTTATTTTTTTTAACAAAACTTTTCCTGTAGCTCAAACAGTAGAGCACAGTGCTAGAAACATAATATTCTCGAATTTGATTCACAAGGAAAGCTAAAACTGATAAAAATGTGTACTTTGAATGCTTTGTAAGTGGCTTTGTACAAAAGCATCTGCCAAATGCATAAATGTTACTAATGACTGCAAAAACAACTTTGCATAAAATAATCATGTGTGTCAGAAATGCATAAAAATGTATTACACATATCAAGTATGAGAGACATAAATACAATCATTATCAAATTCATTGTTAAAAACAACAACAAATGATTCAAAACGGAACTGAATCATTACGCAGATGGGAAACATCACAGGATTTTGCCATAAGAGTGAACAATAATTGTTAAGTTTAAAGTATAAGGTCATATCAGATCAATGGTGAAAAAGAGTTGCATGCGGTCAATAACATCCATAACCAAATATTCCTCATGCATCAGTGCAAAAGTTACATTTTTGCACATCGCATACCAATGCAATACATGCTTTAATAACATCAAGCTTAATGGACATCAGCAGCATGGGCTGACCATACAGCAAAGTTTAACTGCAAAATAAGTCAACATTTAAGAGGTGCTTTCAATCTCAAACAACAAACGTACTGTGAGACGTTAGGGCACCATAATAGTGTTTTACAGTAATGAACCTCTACAGTATTTTGCTTTAATCATATGCAAGATCTATTCGATTATGATGTCTAGGTAGGCAGCTGAGAAGATCTGGAGACAGCCATTATCACCATGTTCCCTCCAATAAAAGTAGGGAGCTGCGTTAACAACAAATAAAAACAAACACAGGAAATTAAGAAGAATCATGGAGATCGACTGGGAAATAAAGATCAAGTAATAAAAAAATGCGCCGTAAATGCACATAAACATCGTTTTCTACTATAACATACGCAGACATGGACGTTGCGTCTAGTCAACACATCCAAATTGTGTCATAACAAAATCAATGAGCACACAAAACTAAGGAATAAGCTGTCAGCTAAAAGTGTTCAACTTAAGAAAAAGGCAAAAAGCACGTAAAAAGACTCTGAATGAGAAGGAGAAGAGGAAAAAGAGGGAAAGAAATGCCTTGTACGTCTCCCTCATAGTTCACAGCTGGAAGTCTGGGAGAGATGCAGCATTAGCGGCTAATGTGAGCTAGCTTAGCTGCCATTGTTTTTACTACCTTAAAACCCCGCTTTTAAAGCTCAAATCTCCCCGCTTCGCGCTGTTTTTGGGAGTCCCGATCGATTTTCTATTTTTCCCGCGCGGTTGGGATTTCTTTCGTACGGCTGGCTTACCTGAAATAAAAATGAACTCCAGCTCGGCTCCATTGCAACACTTAAAAAAATCTGCAGGAAACCTACAAGAAATCTACAACAAAGCAGCTAAACATGGCAGCTGCTACAACTTCCTGTAACCCCGAGGGCCAAACCATTTCATCTGATATACGCGCTGCTGCTGCTGAGATTCTGCCAGCTCACTCCATCACAGCGCTGCTCTCAAAAACACACTGTAGACCAAGGATACTTTTGATTTTTAATCAAACATTTTTGCATTTTATTATCAAACGACTTTTAACACGACAAATCGAAAAGGAATGTCAACTGTCTCGAAAGTAATAACCAGAAAATGATTAAATTAATATGCATTTTAAAGGCTACTACATAACTGACTTATAAAAATACAGAACAATGTGAAAAGGTTACATTTATTTTAAAAACGTCTTATTTGTTTGTTTGCTTGTTAATAGCTAGAGTTTAATCAAGTTTAAGCTGGTGCATTAACTAAGACAATGTATTTATTATCGACCAATATACTCTTATAAAATGCAATAAATATTAAACACACACACATAGGCCTTTATATATGTGTGTTTGTAATATAAACATACAAACTAAACATACAAACATAGAAATACACAAGTAGCTACGACAAATTATAAAGTAAACAGGCATACAGTTTGGTGTACATTAAGTGAGAGTACCAAATGCAAAATATTAAGATTATGTAACTATATGGAGTAACCCAAGACTGATGTCATGGCGGTGCAAGTTATGTTTTACTCTGGATATTGTGTGTTGAGGCACATGGTGAGGTAGTGATAACACTGATAATGTTCAAAATATTAACACTGTAAAATGCATCTCTCTGTCTTATGTTTACTTGCTTTAAAAAAAAAAAAAATAAATAAAAAAAATATATATATATATATACATATATAGCTATATATATATATATATATATATATATATGTATTGCTTAATTGCATTGTTTTCATTCTTTAGCACAGCACATGCAACTGTAACTTTAAAGTTATCAATAATTGAAAACTAAATTTTAAAGCATATTTATGTTCTTAACTCATAAGATTTCACAGAATTTTCATTTTATGCTTAAATAATTATTAAATTAAGTTTGTTTTGACCCAAAGATGACATATCGTGCTGTGTGTTTATAATACTTTTTAACATTAGGAAGTTAGGAGTTATTTGGGAATAATTTAAGAATAATATGAGTGTAATGGTTCAGTACATATGAAATGTTAAGTTAATTTTCATAGTGTTTAACTATTTATCATGCAGAAAATAATTTCATTAGCTTTCTCACTCTCAGAGCAGGTATAGGACAAAATCTCTCATGAATTAGCATTGTTTCTCCATTCCAGCAGGTTCTTTTGAACAATCAGTTTGACTGTTCAGGGACGTTCAGAGATGTTGCATCCCATTGTATTTTTAAATCTTTGTGACATTGTACATTGGGACTCTTTGTCTGAATACAGTACAATGAGGGTTTGGACAGATGCCTGTGGTCAGCCCGTTTCCCCCAGCTCACACACCGAGGTCTTTTCCTGGTGACAAACAGACCTTTTTTCAAATGTAGCAATGCAAATTTTATTTTTTGCACATTTTGTCATTTTTGTAGACAAATTATTCAGAGGTAAGTGTTTTGTTCTTGTCTCTATTCTTATATAAATCAAGGTAACTGTCATGATGTTGTACAATTTCATTAAACGAGTGAGCCATTTAATTCCTACCAAATGAATGAATGACTTTAAGAGGGATATAAGGATAATTCAGGATTGAGACATTTTTTCTCAGTCACCTAAATGGCAAAAGGTGTCCAAATGTAACTAAATTCACTATAGTGTGGATCACACAAATAATCAAGTAGTGTGAACAAAAAAAATGTGAACCATGCATGATGAGGAATTTAAATCAACATCCTTTCATTACAAATTTTCATAGTGTTTTTATTAGTCTAAAGAGTAGATTGGTTAACTCTTTTACAGGAACTGAAAAATTGCTGAAAATTATAGCCTTAGGACATTTAAGATTTAGATGTGTTTCTTTATCGGGGCAGATTTGGAGAAAATCCTTACAGTTCAAAGTGGATTTGTTTCTTACAAACACAGAGTTTTTCACTTTACAAAAAATTGATTGATGGAGTCATGTTAAAGATTATATTGTTTTAAACAACTGTTTGGAATCTTATTCTGACGGCACCCATTCACCGAAGAGGATTCATTAGTTAGCAAGTGATGATGTAGTGATATTGAATTTCTCCAAATCTGTTCAGATGAAGAAATACACTACATCTTCATCTTGGGTGACCTGAGGGTGAGTACATTTTCTGCTAATTTAAATTTTATATTCTATTCTTTCAAGAAATAAAAGAAAATCTCTGTCTTTCCGCTATTTCCTTGTTTTCTCCAGATTAAAAAAAAAATGGGGGACTGGTCAATTCTGGGCCGCTTTCTTACAGAGGTACAGAATCATTCGACGGTCATCGGTAAGATCTGGCTGACGGTGCTTCTGATCTTTCGCATCCTGCTGGTGACCCTTGTTGGAGATGCTGTGTACAGCGACGAGCAGTCCAAGTTCACCTGCAATACTCTACAGCCGGGCTGCAACAATGTCTGCTATGACACTTTCGCCCCCGTCTCACATTTGCGCTTCTGGGTCTTCCAGATTGTGCTGGTCTCAACACCTTCCATCTTCTACATCATCTACGTGCTGCACAAAATCACCAAAGACGAGAAGCAGGAGACAGAGAGGGTCCATGCAGAGGCCAAGCACCCCGTGGGACACTATTCTGGGCAGCTAGAAGGAGATGGTGTCAGACTGGGTTTTGGACACCAGGGAGAAGAATGGAGTGGTCAGGATGAGGAAAGCGTGGTGCAAAGTCTCCTCCAGGATGATTTCGGTGAGGTCAGCAAGGATCCAACCACACTCTCCAGTCAGGTTCTCCTCATCTATATTGTTCACGTCTTGATCCGCTCCGTCCTAGAGATCACGTTTCTTGTCGGTCAGTACTACCTGTTTGGATTTGAGGTGCCTCATTTGTTTAGATGCGAAACGTACCCGTGTCCAACACGGACTGATTGTTTTGTGTCGCGAGCCACTGAAAAGACCATTTTCCTTAATTTTATGTTTACCATTAGCTTGGGTTGTTTTCTTCTGAACATTGTGGAGCTTCACTACCTCGGATGGATCTACATTTTCCGCATGTTGTGTGCTGCCTGCTTCCTGTGCATCAAGCCAGAGAGGGAGCTTTATTCTCAACGCAACCCTTTGCTACTACGCCTCAGACATTCAATGCGAAGCAGGCTGGTCCTGCAGTCCCCCACAACCACCTTGTGTGAAGAAAAGACGGGGACGGCTTTACTTTCACACGGCCCAGCCATCTCCTTCGAGACTGGCTCTACTCTTGAATGCACCTCAAAGAGGAACCCAGAGGAGAGGGAACGCATAAGGTTGAAATTGGCCAACATGGCTAGATTTACTGGGAAAAAGTCCTGGTTGTAATGTGTTTTGAAGGTTTTTATTTTCTCTTGTTACATCAGCTCATTGTAAATTTCAGTTTGAGGCTTGTTTCACACATCCTGAACATATTAGCAAGTTACACCTTTCACAATGCATGTTCTTCTGCGTCCAAGAAGAAGTCAACTTTCAGAACACTACATGCTGAAATCAGCAGAAAACAGTGTAACTTCTTATCAACATAATCTTTTCAAATAGAAGCATTTTAATTAGAGCAACATAAAATGACATTAATTACATAAAAATGACCTATTTGTTTGAAAAAAAAAATGTAAATGTAAATTTACTTCATGTGAAAAAACTTGTCCCTGTGTACTGTATTGATATTGAAATTTTCTGTATTGTTTCAATAGTATTGTGTTTTAGGGTTGCCTGTAAAAGGAAAACATACTGGTAACTCTTTATTGGGACTACAATTATTTTGAGCATCTAGGTTCACAGGATATGTGAAACAAGCCTAAAACTTTTAGTGATTGAATATTATGTTATGATCTTGTCAGCTGAGTTTGTTTTGTTGTGTTGTAACGTAATTTTGTGTTTGATTCAAATGCTTGCAATGCTTGACCTAAAAAAGACCCTTTTAGAGCTTTCATTATAAATCAAAATGCACATCTTTCAAAAATTTTGAAATGTTATAAAAATGAATATTATATATTCAGCTAAATGTCAGAATATGACCATCACATTATGTATATTACATCTCCTGAATTGTATTATTACTTGACTGTTTTTTAATGAGATCCATGAGATAATGACCATGATTTATTATTTATTTAAAATACTTATTTATTTACGCTTTAAAACATATAATGTAGTGTCAAGCACAACAACTCTTGGGCCAGTGCTTTATCTGTGCATGTAATATCGCACATTAGGTTGATCTGAGTGTTTATTTAGATTAATATCCAGTGCAAATGCTTCTGTATATGCAATGCACAGTGAGAGATTGCTTGATACTCAGCAAAATCTTACTTTTTAATCTATATACATTTTTATTTTTTGAGAAATTAAAAAGTAAATATATTTCAAGCTGAATTTCTCTTAGATTTCATATACTGTTTCTTTGAAAAATTCCACAATATATTATGAAGCAACACAACTGTTTTCAGTATTGACAGTAAATGGGTCTGAAGTAGAAAATCAGCATATTAGAGTGATTTCTGAAGGATCATGTGAAGATGAATATTAGAGTAATGGCTGCAGAAAATTCAGTTTTCCCATCACAGAAATAAATGGCATTTTAAAATAGAAAATATGTTTTTAATTGTAATAATATTTCACAACTCTACCATTTTACTCTATTTATGATCAAACTAATTCAGAATAAAAGACTTCTTTCAAAAACCTTAAAAAAAAGAGCACATAGAACAATGCACACTTGATCAGAAAGTGATTTACAGCAAAGGAATGTAACACCTTCATTAGCGCATAAAATAAATGACTTATTTAAGAATGAAAAAAAAGAAAAAAGTAACATAAAAATGATAAACAAAATTTATATTATCCTGAATTTAAAAGATACCAAGCACTAACAACAAGAGCTGACCTCCTCAGCCACTGACTTCTCTCCACCAGGCCACAAGGGGGCACTGTTTATTTTGGATCCCATTTTAACAGCTTCATTCTGAACGCTGTCCGTCCCGATCCTCTTCTGGGTTTCAGAGGCCATTGTTAAAAATGCCTTCTCTACGTTATTTGCATTCTTGGCACTTGTCTCCAGGAATGGGATTTTGAGTGAATCAGCAAATTCCTGCAATCGGTGCAAAGGAAAGTTAAAATATTTGCTTAGATCTGCCATTTCTGTAGAACAGACTTAAGTTTGCATAAGAGGAAGGCATACCTTTGCTGTGGTAAAGTCTACAACCTTTTTGGAAGCAAGGTCACTCTTATTACCCACCAGCAACTTGGAGACATTTTCACATGCGTAACGGTCAATTTCTTCTAACCATTGCTTCACATTGTTGAAAGACTCCTGTAAAAGCAAAGTACTTTATTCTCTATAACCAAAATGCTACACAATTTGTTGTTATATTTAAAAGTATTACCTGCTCTGTGACATCATAGACTATTATAATCCCATGTGCCCCTCGATAATAGCTGGATGTTATTGTTCGAAATCGCTCTTGCCCTGCTGTATCCCACTTCAGGATAAAGAAAAAAATTAACAAAAACATGTTTTATGCAAAAAGACTAAGAAATGTCCTTCCTCTAAGCATCTAAGGCCTTTTTTCCAACCCTTATTTGACTGGTTAGTCAGTTAATCAGCGAATTAGCAATTTGGGTCAAAAATAACTAGATTTTAAATGTCTTATTTAAAACAGATCTAATACAATAAAAAAAATCAACCCAGGCAGACATGAACTGACACAAACCAACTAAGTGTGAATATGAATGTATATAAATATCTCTAATATTTATACTCACAATCTGCAGTTTAACTGTCTTCCCCTCCATTTCGATAGTTCTGATTTTAAAATCTACTCCAATAGTGCTGATGTAGCTCTCTGTATAGGTGTCATCCTGTTAGAATAGATGTATTATTAACTTGTTTCTTCCTAAACAGGTTTTTTAAAAAAGTCTGTTTTGTTCTACATTGATAAAAACAACTGGCACTTAGATCATCATCGTGATAGCGAGTAAATCATAGAAAGAATTGACATTTTTGGGTCAACTACTTTAAACAGAAAATCGCTTACAGCAAACCGTAGAAGTAAACATGACTTTCCTACACCAGAGTCCCCGATCAGCAGCAACTTGAACAGGTAGTCACTAAGGAAAAAACATTATAATATTACTAACATGCTTCTGTACTGACATTCATGCTCAGTTTAAGTAGAATATTTATTTACCTGTTATTTTGGGGCAGAAATTATAATACTAATATTAACAAATTAGAGCCCTCTATTCATCGCAACTTAAGAAAGTCTGTCGGCACAATGTACTGTAAACAAAAAAAACAGCACCGCAATAACATAGACAAACCATCTTGAGAGCCAAAACTACTTACTACTCAGGATTCATCCTTAGGGTTATTATAGCAGGATGCTGTTTAAACGTGTTTCAGCTTGATTGTCTTTGTTCAGCTGGTTTCTGTCCTTGGAAATGCAAACAGCAACAACTGTGGCAATAGTGAACCCAGATCCTGCTCCATCATTTATTCAAGCCTTGATCAGGTTACAAAGTGGCCATTACCTGTTTCTTAAAGTTGCAGGCCTGTAGTAGTGACAACAAGGGTGATAGGCATGGCATATAGAAAGGCATATATTCATTTCTGAGGAATTCTTTAAACACAAAGCACTTCATGAACTGTGTGACTGTTAACTGCTCAACATGATGTTACTGTAGTGTCAGTAAGTAAGTAAGGTAATCACTTCAAAAGTATAACCAAAACAAAACAAACAAACTAAAAAGTTGTAAAACCTCATGAGATTCATGTTAACAGGGAAGAAAAAAGAGTCAACAAGTTTTACCAGTAACCAGGCCGAAAACCAACTTGTAATAGCAAACTACTGCCGCTAGAGGACGCTGAAGAATAAGATAATCCACTCAGGTCATTATTGGTGAATATTAGTCAGTGCAAGATATTACATTACAAAAGGGATTTAAAACTGTATTTTTTTGTACTTAAAAATAAATAAATAATAATAATATATAGTTTATATTAATTTTAATAAGCAGAAGATTTTGTCAAAAGAATAATCTGAAAAGAATTAGCCTTGTTTTGTTAAAGGTGGCTGGAGATTAGATGCTTCACAATAATTTACAAATGGTGAATTAATGTACAACCCAAAGCTTTTTTTGGTAATAATTAACCCTCTAGTATGACTGTAATGATGAACATTTGAATTGTTTTTTACAATTTGAATGTTTGAATTTTCAGTTCTGTTAATGTTACACAGTATTTTTGCTAGTTTTATTATTAAATTATATATATTTTTTAAATACTTTTGTTTTTACATTACAGTTGTTTGTCTGTTAGAAATGCTATACAGCCATTTAGAACGTGCTGCAAACAGATACAGTGACAACAAAACTGGTGCTGGCCAAGACATCCAAGAGGACCAATTATTGTGTTCCCTGGACTCTAATACACTTAAGTGGCCTACTGGAAATACTGCAACAGAAAATGACTTCATGAAGTCATGTGTGGCTTTTCCTTAAAACGAAGATCACTGCAATACATTTTTTTGTTCTTTCTTCAGAAATTTTGTAAAATAAAGCCTGGAATACACAACCCCGTTTTACAGTCTGAACAAGTTGAGGCTAGTTAAAGGGGTCATCCGGTGCCACATGCACTTTTACAAGCTATGTAGACTGAAATGTGTGTTGGGAGTGTGTGTACACACAACCACCCTACAATGATAAAGATCCACCAGTAGTTTTCTTTTAATTTAATAAAATAAAAATAAGTTGTCCCTTCTGAAATCAAGCCATTCTTAAATGCATGTTGGTGTGGCATCACACCGACAGAGGCCACTCCTACAATAGTGATTGACAGCAGTGTGTCACACAGACTGAACTGCTGTCTTTCTTCAGACCCGCCCTGAGTGAGCCATCATCAGACCGAGACGCAGAGACAAGCAAGACTCCTAAAAGTCTGGTAGTGTAGTGTATGACGCTAAGTTTTCCTTTGTCACTATTTCCACCCTTAAAGGGATAGTTCACCCAAAAATTTTATTTTGATGTTTATCTGCTTACCCCCAGGGCATACAAGATGTAGTCTGTGTGACTTCTTGCAGCAGAAAGGGAAAACTATGGTGGCCGAGAGAGCTCAACATGCTGCAGACTTAAGAAAAAACATGCAAACTTAAGAAAACACATGCAAACAGAAAAAAACACATGCAAACAGAAAAAAACACATACAAACTGCAAATTCTTACGACACAACCAAACACAGAGAGGTGCTGCAAACACATGAACGCACTGAAAACACAGAAAATGTTTCAGGGGGACCTCAAAAAGTGATGAACCTATCTGGGACCTAATTATTTAAGTTGTAAAAAGTAAAAAAGAGGCTTTCTGAGCCCAGATGTGTAGATGTATTTTCTGTGTCCACCAGCAGGGGCAATCTGGCATATGCTTCCAGCAACTATTCAACATTTAAAGTGACCTGAGGCTTAATTCACTTACTCAATTCAGGCCTTTGGTCTCTACAGTCTTAATCAACTCACCGCTGCTTTCCCTTGACCAGTGTTTCACAGACTTAATTAATATGTTTCCTCTCTGGTCTTAAGTCCCAGTAGGGTCAGTGTTTTCATGGTACATTGACATGGGAATTCTGGATTCCTAGACTTGTGTTTTACATTATGGCACATTTATGCATCAAACTAATTTGACACTCCCAAATCAAGGTCACGGAGCTCTATGCTAATGCACTAAGAAATATATTAATTGAATCAGACTGTTATAGAAAAGAGATGTCCACAATGTGCAGTAACATGGGATTATTGATACAGAATTATTGATATGTATACGAGACAGGGTCTCCTACTAAATGTGTTCATGGTCTGCATTCTCAACCAAATTTGTTAACTTAAGTCAGAGGTCTGACACTGATATTAGTGCATGATAGAAATATTTAATAAAAGCAAAACCGTAAAAACGGTCCCTTTGGTAAGAATGTCTGAGTTGTTTAAGTTAAGTTTAAGTTTTTGTTGTAATTCAAAAATGATTGAGATTGACAACACTTGCAAGTAAAGGCCGTGAGACATAAATCCCCAAGGTTTTATTAGCAACAGTGTTTGTAGTTTGGGTGGTGGATAACTGGTGAATTTCCTGAAGCACAGGAGGTTTATTATCAAAGGGTTTATTATAAGTGACAAAACAAAACTAGAGGCCATTAATAGACTCTCCCACAGGTCTAATCATTTAGACATCACAAGGTGATGAAACGGTCTAGCGTTTGTAAGGAAAAAAAAAAATCAATAGACTAGCAAATATATGTCAGGTTGAGTATTTAATTTTATTTATATTTGCAGTAGCCTCAAAATCCAAAAAATCGGGATAAATGTTGACAGTTTTAGGGCTGAGGCGTGATTAGATTGTGAAGTAATAACCTCTAAAATAGTTAAAACATCTTTTTGAAGTTTGAAGCTAATCATATCTATCACTATATTTTAAATGCCATATTAAACTATCCAAGCTAAAGTGGACACTGTCATGTTCCATGTCTGTCTGGTCTCGTTCTCCCCCCTGTCTTTGTATTTTTTGGTTTAACCCACATTATGTCTGATTAGTTCATTGTCTTTTGAGTTCTAGTTATCCCTGGTTAAAGTCTTGTGAATGTGCTACGTTGGGTTTTTGTTTGATTTGCTGCCTCGTCAGCCTTTGTTTTTTGTCCCGAGAATATTAAAAATAGTATATAATAAGCTCTTCGTGTCCTCTGCTTTTTGCCTTTCTGAGAGGTGTTGGCATTTCACAGCACAGCGAGCCCTCGCCATGACACACACAGACTCTGGACACTAAGATTGACTTACTGGGAGTTTGGACTGGAGGCAAACCTGCACTCTTATTAGAAAGGACAACTGTTTCCCCAATGAACCTTCCAACAGTTTCTTTTCATAGTGTAAAGTACATTGGAATAATCCAAAGAAGCCTTTCCCCTTTAATGAGAAGATTCCATGTATGTAAATGGTTCTTCATGGAAAAAGAGATGCCGAAAAGAACAATATTCTGCTAATGGAGCTATTCCTAATGTCTGCTAGGCCTGATTTAAATCTAATCAACATAGCTAAGTGTCAATAAAGTATCACCAATTGACCACAATGATGTTCTTTTTGACATGCACCTAAAACAGGACATCAAACCATGTTTGAGGTTACCTGAAAGTGATAGTCAACAACTGGTCCAAGCTGGACTTCCCAGTTGATAGAGACTGTTGGTGGAAATGGTTTCTTAAGATTCTTCATGCTTAAGATTCTTCTGGAAAATGAAGCCGTGTACAGTAATAATATCATAAAACCTGTACAAACATGGCTGATATCTACAAACATTAACAATACTGGTACTGATTAGAGGATGGATAGATATTTAGAAAGGATGCTCGGGTTTAGGCCGCACTCGGTCACATCAGTGCAAATGTGCGCTTTTTGCCCCGTGTGCGCTGATGCTCCAAATGCCTTCCTACAGTTGCTTAAAAAAAGCTGGCTTTTCACACAAAAAAAGTGCATTTGTCATTAGTATGAGAAAAAAAAAAAGTGATTTTAACTGTGACATAAATATCTTAATGCTGTTGGACACGGGCCGGGCTCGGACAGTAAAATGCGGACCGATCCGCACTCTAGTACTGATGTGGTACTGATGCAGGCCCAAGTCTCCTGTTACTGTACTCTTCACCCCATTAGTTTCATGTGTCCCACGGATATTCTTGTCTTGAGGGCTTTAGATGTGGGCGATGTCAGAAACACGGTTGTCTATATAAGAGTAATGTATTTCACTTGAATATAGTCTTTTCTACTGCATAAGGTGAGAAACACGAATTGTGTTGTTTTGGGTGTTTGATATTTAGATTTCCATATTCATATATTTCACAGGGTCGTAATGGAGAACTTATCCATCATAGTCAGTTTTGAGCTGACCCTGGATCCATTTTCTATCCCTTCAGGAGCAAAATATCCCATATTTCTCTTTGGCATCTTCATTTATGTGTTTGGCGCTGTTTGTAATCTGACCCTGTTGCTCCTCATTATTCTGACACAAAGTCTCCACAAGCCAATTTACTTTATTTTATTCAGCCTTCCTTTGAATGATTTTGTGGGAATCACATTCATGCTTCCCAAGGTTCTCTCTGACATTGTGACTGAAACTAATAACACATATTATCCTCTCTGTGTGCTCCAGGGTTTTCTGCTCCACCTGTATGGTGGTGGTGTTATGTTCATCCTGGCTGCCATGGCTTTTGATCGCTATATTGCCATTTGTATGCCTCTCCGATATAATGCTCTAATGACACCCAGAGTTGTTATAATGATTGTGGCTCTTGTGTGGGGGTTTGACTTTTTATTCATTTGTACATTGTTTTCCTTGCAGGGAATGCATTCAAGGTGTAGATCCCATATTGTGAGTGTGTTTTGTGACAATCCTTCACTTGTAAAGCTGGCCTGTGGTAATACTGTAGTTAACAACATTTTTGGCTTATTTACAACAGCCATAATGCAGATTATTAGTATTTCCATTCAGGTATTTTCCTATGTAAAGATTTTGATCACCTGCTTGGTCACGAGTAGGTCTGATGCAAAGAGCAAGGCCATCAACACCTGCGTTGCCCAGCTGGTCATTTTCATTATATTTGAAACCGTTGTGACTTTCTACGTCCTGTCACACAGGTTCTCAAATGTCAATGCGAATCTGCAGAAAATTATGGGGATGCTAATTTTTTTGGTGCCTCCCATTATGAATCCAATTGTTTATGGCCTGAACAGCCACGAAATCCGAAAACACTTCTTAAAAGTCTTTCACAGAAAAATCACTGCTTAAATGTGTTTATTGCTTTAGTTTGTGCCAAGTCTTATAAAGCCTTCTACTCATGTTCAAAGACAATTCCAATTAATTATTTTTAATCTGCAGAGGGCAATTGCACAACAATTTTCACTTTTGAGAAAGTGACCAAGACCTATATATGATAATAAAATAAAAATCAACAACAGATGTTTCTCAGATTTTATAGAAAATGACAAATCATAATCAATTAATCCACAGACTCCAGTCCTGAAACAAATGAATGAGAACAAGCACATCAGGCAAAAAATGTATCTCCTTCATCAAACAAAGTACAGACCAATCGTTCAAATTTTTGAGAAAATTACTAGAAGACTAAAAAGAAAAAAAGCCATTTTTTTGCATTATGTTCTTTTCAGTGTTAACTGATATCTGCTATCACAAATGGCGTTTTATGACATCTTTCTTCATTAGGCAAAAGTCAGGCCTTGTCATTTTATAGTACTTTCTGAATATACAGTTTTCAGTTTGCAATAGGTTTCCAAGATGTTTATAACATAGATATATGTAGAGAAGCATGTAATTATGACAAAATAGTAATGTAATGATACTGTACATTTGGTGTCTATGTATTCATAAAGACATTAAACATTGTGAAAATGTTTTTTTTATTTGCTAAAGTTCTGTCACTTCAGTGCGAAACAAATCAGGGTTTTTTGTTAAAAAACAAAAAATAAAAGAGTTGATAATCTTTGCTCTGCCTGCGTCTGTCCATTGACAAGCAAACATTTTTTTAAAGTAATATAGCATGTCATGTTCTGTTCTGTTTCATTATTTCATTCAGACTGGATATCTAAAATGAAATTAACAAACATAATTTTAAGCAGTGGATCTAATAAAGGCACCTACTATTCTTGTTAAATTTATTGTGATTTAAACTTTGTCTCTTTTTTAATTTTTTAATTTAAAAATAGTAGAAAACAACTTAAAAGAAAAGCTCGGCATCTCAAAGGTATTATTAGTGACATTGTTCATCTTGACATGGTATCACGTCAACACAATTAATGGCTTCAGATACAAAGGCAGTTAATTATCGAGTTGTTTATTATATGTAACAAAACCAAGTGGATGCCATTAATGAAATCCCTCCAGATCTCATCAATCAGACTGAAAGTCTCAACAGACCAATAAACACACGCATGTGCAACTGTTATTATTAGTGCAGTGAACTTCAACTACCAGTGAACATTAAAGGAACCGTATGTAAGAAATGTATTGTAATAATCATAAAATCTCATGTTCAACAGGCATTAAGAAATCATTATAATTTCAAGTACTCATATCGCTGACAGTATTAGTACCGCCTGGATATTCTTGTTTAAAAAGCGCAGTTGCAGCCCTCAACTGATGTTTATGTTATCATGTTTTGTTTTGGTCTGAAGCGCCACCCCCGGTCTATCTCCCAATCACGAAGTCAGTAGCGTTTCGTCATCCAGGTTGCCTGCTCTGCATAAACACAGCGCATTCCATCATCATTGCGCTCGTTCTAGTTGCTGTCTTCAATTTGGCAACCTGCGTGTGCGTCAAGTCTGAGTAGGAGGGGCCGGGTGAAAAAAAAACATCTCCAATATTTTTAATTTGAACCACTCGGTGTCAATCCTACATACAGTACCTTTAAGTGTTGAATTATAAAGTAGAAATTTAGTCAAAATGTTGCCAACGTTCTATTAAAACTACACGGTTATAGATCAAAAGTGTCAAAATAATTTTTTGTGTTGTGCAAATGACAATACATCTTATTTATCCCATGTTTAATGGGTGCAAATTGTTACTTTTTCTTTTTGTTTTCTTATTTCTCATTTAGGTACAGTTTCTCCTTATTTGGTCATGTTCATTTTCTTGTTGGGTTTGATTACCCACACATGTCTGCCCTTTATTATCATGTGTTTAAAATACCATTCTGTTTAGTTCAGTTTGTCTGTTTTTAACCCTTTCAGTGGTGAGTTTAACATATTCCAGCCGTCCCCCTATCGTGAGTTTTTTTAGGCGACTATTATTTTAGAACGTTTGCCCTTACTGTTTCCATGGCGACACGTCATGCTTGTCACATGATACATCGCATCCAAAATAACGCTGCATGATGGATTGATCGCTTTTATTCAGTTTTTCCATTTTTATTTAAAATATCCACAAACTTGCTTACCATGTCATATATAATATGATATTCTGATTCACAAATATGTGTAAATGATTGTGTTTTGTCAATTAAACACCTTTATAAATGATCTTGATCGTGATCTGTAACATGAGAAGGGCGTCGCCATGTTTGTTAGTGCTGCAGTTCAGAGAGTCCCGTCAGTCAGATTTACAGCACGCAAATTCCTCAATTTCTCCCGAAATACATGATAGAGTGAATAGAGAATAGAGTGAACTTCATAGCTACCTACACTATGTGTATCCCATATGAATAAAACACATTGGCAAATTAAATTTGAATGAATTGTTATTGTTGATTCCATAGACATCTGATTATATTTTAAAAGCTCTAAATGTATTGTTTTACTAGTACATATGTGTCTGAAGCATAAAATATGCATTATGTGGTTAAGAACAGTGGTGGACAGTAACAAAGTACTTTAACTTCATTACTGTACATTTTTCAAGTATCTGCACTTTACCTGTAATCTGTACTTTCACTTTTAGTTTACTAAATTCCTAACCGTAATATTGTACTTTTTACTTTTTACACTACATTTCATAAAACATATCGTTACTCAAATATCATGTGCTCCAAGACGCAGGCGAGCGATTTATTAATGAACTGATTCTTTTAAATGAACCTGGTTCGCAAATCACACCAAGCTATTCACTCTCGAATTGTAAAGATCTGATTGCACTGGGTTCTCAATTCGACAGCTCACTGATTCAAAAGCGAGTGTTAGTCTTCGATCAAGCTATATATGCAAAAGCTCATCAAATACGCTGGGAAAATTATGAAATCACTCAGCGTGTAGTGATTAGATTAGGTGAGTTTCACACATGTATATCCTACCTGGGCATTCTGGGAAAAAGGTTCGGAGATGTAGGACTGCAAGACATACTAATTGAGTCAGACGTTGTTTCTCCTGGGTCTATCAACGGAGTGATGAGTGGTCATCACTATAACCGCAGCATGAGAGCACACAAACCTCTGTATGAGAGTCTTCAGCGCATCAGTTTTCTCAGTTTCTTAGACTCTTTGCCACCAGAAGACCGAGATGAGTGTCTGGCTGTCATAAGTGAGATCACATGTGCATTCCAGAACGGGACAATAGATATTTTGTATAAAATTGAGACATTTGACAAAATGTGTTTTCAATACGTAGATTTTGTAGAAAGAAGAAGTGTTGAAAACTCAACGTTTGCCTTCCGGAGTTCATACTGTACATCGACATGGTACAGGTTCTTCTCCTGCTTGTTAGAGCAACACGTGAATCTTCAACACGCTTCACCTGCCAACAGTGTGCTTGATGATGTCATCGTTTTTTGAGAAACATTAATTATCATCGAAGATATTTTACTGAAACTGTTTGTTTTTATATGTTGATATCTGTCATGTAATGTGTAGGTTTTCTTTTTTTCAGTGCATATCAATTATGGTATACAAGCCCATCTTTTTTTTCACTGGAGGTCATTTATGACTTGTTACTTTATTTCAAATGCCAGCATGTCTTTTTTGTAATGAGTGCAATATCCCCAAGATTCCCTTTTGGCCCTAATAAAGAAAAAAATACTGCCTTTTGAAAGTCACCATAAATTCAACATTGTCCTATTATTATTATTATTATTATTATTTTTTAATTAACATGTTTCAGATTTGCACAGATGATTCAGTACTTAAACTAATTAGTGTATGTGGTAGGTATGTGTACGACAAGTCTGTTTGACTTTGATTTTCATATTATTCGTCTTCAGGGATTATGTGGGTGATGTCAGTATGATGACTGCCTATAAGACATCAGCATACTGTAGTCTCTGTTAGAGGTTTTAAGTGTGGATGAAGTAAGTCAAATTCTGACAAATGTTTTATTTTTCAATTCATTACAGGAAAATTGGTGTTTTATTGATAATTTTTCTTATTTTCCACAGATTTCAGAATCATAATGGAGAATTTATCCATCATAGTCAGTTTTGAGCTGACCCTGGATCCATTTTTTATCCCTTCAGGAGCAAAATATCCCCTATTTTTTTTTGGCATCTTCATCTACATTTTTGTTGCTTTTTGTAATATGACACTGTTGCTCCTCATTATTCTGACACAAAGTCTCCACAAGCCAGTTTACTTCATTTTATTCAGCCTTCCTTTGAATGACTTTGTGGGAATCACTTCCATGCTTCCCAAGGTTCTCTCTGACATTGTGACTGAAACTAATAACACATACTATCCTCTCTGTGTGCTCCAGGGTTTTCTGCTCCACCTGTATGGGGGTGGTGTTTTGTTCATCCTGGCTGCTATGGCTTTTGATCGCTATATTGCCATTTGCATGCCCCTGCAATATAATGCTCTCATGACACCAAAGTTTGTGATGGGAATTGTTGCTTTCGTATGGGGCCTTGACCTTTTTTTAATTGTTTTGCTGTTTTCTTTGCAGGGAAGGAATTATAGATGTAAATCTAACATTTTGAATGTGTTTTGTGACAACCCTACTCTAGTTAAGCTAGCCTGTGGTAATACTACCATTAACAACATTTTTGGCCTATTTACAACAGCCATAATGCAGATTATTAGTATTTCCATTCAAGTATTTTCCTATGTGAAGATTTTGATTACATGCTTGGTCACGAGCAAGTCTGATGCAAAGAGCAAGGCCATCAACACCTTGGTCATTTTTATCATATTTGAGGTTGTTGGAAGTTTCACCATCCTGTCACACAGGTTCTCAGATGTAAACGCCAATCTGCAAAAGATTATGGGAATGCTCATTTTTCTAGTGCCTCCACTTCTGAATCCAATAGTTTATGGATTGAACAGTCACGAATTACGAAGTAATCTGATAAAAATTATACGCAGAAAAATAACACAGATGTAAAATATTTGTCTAATATATTTTCACCTTTATACATCCATGAACAATGTATTACTCTTTTGGAGAGTCTCAGAGACCCCAGGAAAAAAACATGAATTATCATCGAAGATATGTTCCTGTAAACTGTTTGTTTTTATATGTTGATATCTTGGTGTGTGTTTTGTGAGCACTATTACTAGAACACACTGAAACATGTCACATGAAACATTAACATGTCTGAAAAGTGCATATGTTGACAGGCATGGTAAAACTCTAATTAGTAAATCTTATTAGTTTATTGTTGGAAACAAGGGTGTTGTTGCATGCTTTGGGCCTAAATGTAAAATAAACATATTCTTGATCACTTTTAGGTTTGATAAATGTTGACGTAATTGCAATTATTTTCAAGGACTATGCATAATATCTTTTATTAAACATGCATACTCAATGCTACAGGGCTTTTTATTTCTAAGAGAAAAACATACTGTTTTCTGCATTGTGCAAACACAACAGACCTACAGTATAACAAAGTCATACTTACGTTTTTATACAATTTTGACTAACCCTATGGCGAGAATGCAACTTTTTTGGGTCTATTTAACTTTGACTTTTTGGTTTTCATTGTTGTCTGCTTCACTTTTGTTTTCTAAACTGAAAAAATAAAAAACAGAAAGAGAAAAAGAGAAAAAAACAAACAAACAAACAAACAAAAAAATACTTTTCATCTTAAATCTGGAATGTGAAATATGAATGAACATATATTTAAAACACACTGTATATGTGACGTTTTTGTGAACAGTTTCAAAGAAAAAAACTATTAACTTACATTATTCAATACTAAAAATCTGAGGATATTTGGCATTTAGAACTGAAAGTGATGTAGTGTATTTCAGCTTAGTGTATAGTGTTTAAAAATAATGTGTGGTCTGCAGAGGTGTAAAGAGTACCTGAAAACCATAATTAAGTAAAAGTACAAATTCCTTAATGTAAAAATTACTCCATTACAAGTTACAAGCCACCAATTCCAATAAGACTTGAGTAAAAGTCTTAAAGTATCCGATTTTAAAAGAACTTGAGTATTTTACTCGTACTCAATGTAGGCTCAAAGAACACCAAGAAATGTGATAAACAAGAAACTGTTTATTTATGAGGTTTTATTTACTAATATAGAAATGAAATTGAACATCTCAATATTTCAAAATGGCAGAACAAAATAGATCAAACAAGTCTCAGTCAAACTCAAATTATCAAAAAAGGCACAAGTGAAACAATTAAATATATATATATATTTTCAGTCTACAATGGACAAAAAAATAAATAAATTCAGAGCAGATTTTTATTTGATTTACCTCTCAGAGGAGGGCAATATTTTTATTAAACTTTAACAAAAGCAGCTATGTGAAATAGCTGGTATTTGGCAAGCTGCTAATTCACATTCACGTGGAGTAGCCTCATTTAGCTCATATACCGCCCATACTTCCTGTGACGCTACAATCAATTTTGCGAGCAAAGTCAGGCTGGCAAAGCTGCCGTCTTAGAGCATTTCTGTTCCCAAAAAAGTGGGAACCAATGAGAAACGAGCCCCCCTCCCGTTAGCAGAAGTAATTAAAGTAAGTAAAGACATTTTCCTACTGCTTTAATTAAGCTATCTACAATTGGTTACAGTGGCTTCAGGTTCCGTCGCTACGCATACGTCATCGGAATGAGTGGTCTGATTGGTTTTAGATTCGTCCAGTAGTATACAGAAGCATCTGATGGACGCAGGTTAAGAAGGCGGGTAGTAAGGTAGCTTGGACAGACTAAGCTCCTATGAGCTTCATTGTCGCGGAAGCCAGGCTAATACTGTAGGTATAGGATCCAGTACAGGGGCGGAGCCAGACATTATAAACATTCGGGGGTTAGCTACGGTTTTTGTAAATACAGAGGGCCCAAATTCTACATTATTAGGAGGTTCTGGGCATACTCCCCCGAGGGAATTTAGATTTTCCTGACTTATATGTGTACATCTTAAGATGTTTTAAGTTCCTAAAATGGATAATAAAATGGTTTAAAATCAAGTCAACAGGCAGTAGTAGCATTAATTATTTTCCAAGATAACAGATTCTTAAACATGAAAATTATATTAAATGTTGCAATGAATGATCTATTCTCTGGAAATAGAGAAGAGTATAGTTTGTTTATGTTTATTAATAAAAAAAAGTGAATTTAATGATTTTTTTTTACAAATTATGGGAATTTTTACCTTTATAAAGTGATTTTTTCTAAAAATGTCTATTATCTTTTGAGTCAAATTCT
The DNA here is from genome assembly GCA_032361145.1 of Enteromius fasciolatus. NCBI lineage: Eukaryota > Metazoa > Chordata > Actinopteri > Cypriniformes > Cyprinidae > Enteromius > Enteromius fasciolatus. The sequence continues at coordinate 12,442,327 of JAUMHR010000069.1, forward strand.
TATATTTATTCAGTGAAATAGAATAATAAGACATTTGTGCTATTACCGAGCAATTTAAAGCAACACAAAAGCTGTATCTGAAGTAGCATTTAGATGCATTTCTTCTCTCTGTTTAATCCAAAATAATTAATTAATTAATTAATTAAACTGCAGTTACAAATGAATAAATAAATTAAAACCACCAATAGATGGCATCAAATCACTCTTATTAAGTGAGCCATTGTGATTGAATCGATTCATTCAAACGGGTGATTCATTCACAAATGAAACACCATCGTGTTACATATGAGTACAAAAAAGTAAAAGTACAAATTCCTTAATGTAAAAATTACTCCATTACAAGTTACAAGCCACCAATTCCAATAAGACTTGAG
>JAUMHR010000069.1:12442800-12453435 GCA_032361145.1 Enteromius fasciolatus
ATGTTATGTGTGTTTATGTTCAAGTTAGTTTGGGTGGGTTTGGTTCATTTGCAGCCCTGTTATAAAAAAGTGTAACTATTACAGTCAAGGAGAGAGATTTGTCAGGGAGACGCTTATTAAAAGTGGGTGGGCTGGTGTGCTCAGAATTTTCCCGGTGAATTTTAGTGTCCAAATCCACCCTTGGTGACACATATTCAAACTTGATAAAGTATTTTAAATAGTTTACACCCCTACTTACGCATTGAGACAATCAGCAATTTCCTGCCAACCTTTCTCTCTTGCTTTATTTATTGCCGCTGTATTGGCTTTCCAATAGCAAACGCTGTTGCAATGCCGTGAACACCGCTGCAATTTCTTTCCCTTTTGTTGCCATGGTAGCCCACAGTAAATCGATTGACCCATGCTCGACTTTTCAGGACTTTTAAACAAGGGCGTGTACGCGTAGTTATCTAGACTATTTAAACCTGACTCAAATTAGTAAGATCACATGATCCTCGACTTTCTGTTATGGAAACGATTTGAGTGCGGATGTTTAGCTCGGCTCATTCAAGTCAGGTTTTGGACTTTAATCCCCGCTTTTCTAAGCGGCTTTTGTGGAACAGCCCCCAGATATGAAAACAGAGACAGAAACACAAAGAGTCAGTTAGGAGCTGGAGTGTCATCCCTTGACTGGCACATCCAGCTTGATCATTCCAAAGATGTTGTGAGTGGTAATTTTTATATTTAATGATTATATTTTTACTAAACGTTAATTTCCAGTGAAAAAGTATTGTTTGCATATAATGTGATAATGTTGTAAACAAGTTTTGTAAACAAGGGTTTCAAAGTTCATTTGAAAAACGAAAAAAAACAAAACACAGCTAACATGACCCAAAGTAACATACAGTATCTCACAGAAGTGAGTACACTACTTTACGTAAATATTTTATTTTACTATATAATTTTTTTTATATCTTTTCATGTGACAACACTGAATAAATGAAACAGGTGCAAATAAATGTAAAGTAGTGAGTGTACAGCTTGTATAACAGTGTTAATTTGCTGTCCCTTCAAAATCACTCAATACACAGCCATCAATGTCTAAGGCTGGGTACACACAAAAGTTTTTTAAAATCTTATAAGATCTTCAAAATGTGAGAGACCACAAACACGAGGACAAAAAAAAATTCTAGATTTAACCATTGTTCTCCTGTAATGTGTGGTGTGCTGCAATGTGACAAAGACAGCACACCTCCAGACAAAAAAGATTTTCAACCAGAGGCCTGACAGTTAACACTGGAAATCATCGCAAAATCTCTCGAGAATAAATATATTTTACAGGACACATCGTATAAACACTCTCTTGCCACAAATCGACAAGCTGATTCTTCATCTCTGCTGTATGAATCCTTTTGTGGTGTGCTGTTTGTGTTATAATAATAAGTGAGATCTGCTAAATATAAATTTAGTTGTATTAAAAATATTTTACAGACCAAACATTACACCAATACCTTGATTTTGACTGAGGAAGCCAGTCTGCTTCATAAGCACACTTCAGGCCACTCCATAGACCACAATGCAACACGATAGCGATGTCAGCGCTGATCGCGTTTCATTTATCCCCTCCCCAAACAACTCTATAATATCTGAAAAACTATTTTTGTTACTTTTTTAACAGCCTAAGCATACCTATATACATATAGAATAAATTCGTAAGGGGAAAAACGTAAACAATAAACCAACTGATTCTGAGTGATCAAGGGCTTAGGATGTTCCAGTTTAGATCATTGCAAGGGTTCTGCCAGTAGTGTGCACTCGTGCAACGTAATCAATGACAAACATCCAAGTAAACAAGACAGAAGGAAGTTTGCAAGTAAAGGGCATAACAAAATGGACTGGCATGCAGTAGGGTAATAGAATAATTGTTAAATTATATATATATATATATAAATCTGTTGAATTGAACATTGTAAACCAACGATATAATATATACTCTGAGCTGCTATTTTTTTTCCTGTAGATCTTTTGCTTAATGTCACACAGCTGAATGTATTATTAAGAGGCATTTACACATACAATAATAGTAAAAATAAGTTTAAGTAGAATTAAGTAGGCTAAACTTACATAACGACTTGTGTCATCATTGGCCTAAAACTGATTCCATAAGGAGGGTTGAGATCAGATGACCTGCTGAATACTGTTAAGTTAATTTCAAAAAACTTTCAGAAAATGTGTCTGTGTAACAGACATTTTTTTTTATAAGGGTGTCTGTCAAACATACTATTAGATATAGACAATATACAGTAGTGTGTAAAGCAAAATGGTGAATTTGCATCCAAAGCACTTGTGTAACAGATAAAAGTTAACATCAGTTCATGATCATTTCACACAGAAATCTTATTACATCAGAAACTGTTTATCTTCTTGTTTTTGAAACAGGTTAAAATTTTCTGTCTGATCTCTTTAGTTTTAAAACCATACACAAGTGGATTCACAAGAGGTGGAAAGATAAAATTGGAAATAGAAAACACTCTGCGTAGGAAAGCGGGAACAAATTCAAATCGATGTGAAATAAGAGGAAAAAGAGTGTTAAACTCTAACAACAGGAAGACGACCAAATGAGTACCACATGTCTGAAATGCTTTAATCTTTGCATCAGACTGCTTATTAGTAATACACGTGATTAATATATGAATGTATGTAAATGCCACAACAGAAAGTGAAAGGCCGTGGTAGAAAATTATGCAACTCAACCCAAAGATATTGTTCACCTCTGCGCCATCACATAAGAGTTTCATTAATGCTGTCTTATAGCAGACTAGATCTGTCATGTGTGTCTGGCAAATCCTGTAAGGTAATAGAAGATAGAAAACTACTATTATAAGAAAGAAATTTAAAATCCACATCCCAGTTATGATTTTCACCAAGTTACTGGTAGTCATAATGGCTCCATATCTCAGCGGGCAGCAGATAGCGATATACCTGTCATAGGCCATAGCAGTGAGAATAAGATAAGATGCTCCGCCTTGCAGGTGTGCGAAAAAGCCTTGAAGAAAACATGCAGGATATGATATTGATCTGTCCTGAGTCCATATACTGTACAGCAGGTGAGGAAAAAGGCTTGTAGCATTCATTGCGTCATTGATTGGCAGGTTGAGCAACAGTATGTACATTGGTTTGTGAAGATTTCTGTTCAAGCAAATTGTAATAATAATCATTAGATTGCAGAGTAAGATAAACAAGTATGTTATTAATCCAAAAATGAATGCAGGATAAATGCTCGTCTCAGGCAGTTCCAGAGAGTGTAAAGTCAGCACCAGAGAGAGGAGAGATTCATTTGGATACATAATGTACTTCTATTAATCACCTACAACAAACAATATATTTACAATATAAATAAAAAGTAATTATCAAAAATAATTAAACAAAATCTTTCCAGAACTTATAAGACTTGGTGCACTGGTGTCCAACATTTATCTATTTTATCTTTTCATTTTTCCATATCCATGGCCATATAACATTCACAGCCTAAAATAGGAATAAATGTTGAACAGGCTAAACGTTTGCCACAGTATGATTATTATTATTATTATTTTTTTTTTTTGCTAAAATCCAGATTTCATCAGATTAATAAGGCACATCTTCACTGTATAATTTAAATAATTGATAGTCCTCAAAATGTTGTCTATTTTCAAAAATCTTAAAGTCACCTTAACTGATCTTTTTCCAGCACTGTTGAATGTCAGCTGTGGCCAAAAGTTTTTATACACATGGAGTTGGGTGGATAAACTCCCAATTGTGTTGTGTTAGTCATGGGAACGGATGTTGTTTTGTAGCATATGCACAGCCCTGCTGGTAGACAGTGTAGCTACAGCTTCTGATTTAATATAGCATCTTTTTGCTTAGTCATTCAAAAGTACAAAAGTACTAAGATATCTATTTATACCTGGGCTGTTGACAAATAAAATGTCAGTTAACCCTTTTGATTAAAGAATATCTTTTCTCACATATTGAAAGTGTATATATTTTTGGGTTGTTGCTGTGCCATTTGCATGTCTTGTTTTCCCCCTCACCCTCCTCTGCACAGATCTTTTGGGAATGAGTAAAAGTGCGTGCAATACAATCCTGTGCTAAAATTTGATGCCATATAACCAGATCAATATTGCAATACTATGCTGCAGAGATGGGGGACTCAAGTCACATAACTTGACTCGAGTCTGACTTGAGTCACAATTTTCAGGACTTGCGACTTGCTTGATTGAAGTAAGAAACAGGTGTGTTCGAGATGCACTACACTAGCCTGCCACCGGATGGCGAGAGCAGGTTGGACACTTATACGTTTCCGTAGTGACTTTTATTTAATGCAATATGACATTTATTATTTGTATCTTGGTTTTGTAGTTAGCTATAGGACAATTTTTAAATATAAGCAGTTTATTCAGCGCAGTGAAGCCTCTCACAACATCCATTAAAAAACGACCTCTGGTTGACCAGTTTTTTACTCTTATACAATACGAATATATATTTACCATATCGCCTAATCTTCAGTTTCATCATTAATGTTTTGTTTGAATATCAGATATTCCATATGAAGATTGATTACATAAAGGAACTTTTTTAAGAAAAAACACGCAGCACACATCGTGCCTTTAGCCACATAATCTGACCAATGAGAATAAAATGTGTCGTCATCAAGGCTTCCGCAGCCAATTTTGAGCGACTGCTCTCGTTTCGCTCTCATGGTACTTTGATGGCACATGTGATCGAAAGGCGGCTGCAGCGCCGATCAAAGTCGGACAAATAATCTTACCAGAATGCATTGTTTTGTAAGGCGGCAGACGATTTCTTGCGCTGCCGCATGAAGTCGAACGCACCTAGGCCGGTTTCACAAACAGGGCTTAGCTTAAGCCAGGACTAGGCATTAGTTTAATTAAGATATTTAAGCAACTTTTACAAAAATGCCTTATAAGAAAATCTTACAGGTGAGCATCTTAACACAGAACAATGACACTGACATGTTTTAAGATATGTGAGAGCAAGATATTTTCATCTGAGACAGCTCAAACATGCAATTTAGTCTGAGACTAGCTTAAGCCTTGTCCGTGAAACTGGGGGCTAACGACTTAACTTGACTTTGACTTGAGACTTAACTTGACTTAAAGTGGGAGACTCGACAATGACTTGAACTTTTAAATATAATTTGTTTAATAAAATAATTGTGGCTCATCAGCACCATAATTGGCACCTGTGCCCTTAACGCTGCACAATTCAAACTGCGCCAAACATGGCAGACAATAGTCGAGCTCCACAAATAGTCACGTTTGGCTTTAAGGACTTTGAACTGGACTGTACCAATAAATAAAGATTTGCCAGATGGAGAGATTGCAAAGCAAGAATATCCGACACGACAACCACAACGTCAAATTTCAAGAAAGTTGGAATTCTTTATAGTTAATTTAATAAAACGATTACTTATGTAAATAATTAATTGTTTCTGTTTGTCATAATTTGGCCTTGGTTGCATGTTTTTTTATCAGAAATGTGATGATACGTCATATAAGTAAAACGCTGGCATAGCCCGAATTTTAATGTTGGTGCATCTTGAAATGAAGGGGCTTCTCGATATTACATGTATGCTATTATGTCTATATTAAATGTGCGCATTTTCAATATAGACTGACGGCGTGTGGTAGTTGAATGGCAGCTTGTGTATACTGCATGAAAAGCCAAGATGAAAGCATCGATGCGATCACTTCTCCTTCAATAACTCTTTCAAAACGTTTTGGTCATACTGACAAGAATAATTTCATGGTTCAAATCGGTTAAGTGTCTACATTTTTTAGTGTACACTCACAATAACTCCAAAATGTTGTGTGCTGTATAACAAGTACATTGTAAACCAATAATTTCAAATACATGGCATTGAAATCCTCTCCTTTAGCGGTTTTACTAAATATCAAACAATTGCATTTTCCTTATTATTAAGATGAACTATAAAACTATAAAATCAAACAGTACAAATATGTTAAAAGGGAAGTACACTGGCTTTTCAGACTTGTATCATCAGTGACCTAGACAAAAATGTTTCTATAAGGAGGGATGTCTCTTCTTGGTGGCTGTCATATTAAGATCACATAACCAGCTGAATATTATGCATTTAATTTCATTAATAGGCCTATATTTAGACACATTCAGATAATGTGTCTGTACAAAGGGAATTTTTATAAAGTCGTCTGTCAAACAAACTGCTCTCTTCTAGATTAGCTACAATACGATAAACATGTTAAGCAAAATTGTGAATTTGCATTCAAGGCACTTGTGTAACAGAAAATAAGTTACATTGGATATAAGTTTATGTTAATTTCACAGACAGATCTAATTACATCAGAAACTGAGTATCTTCTTGTTTTTGAAACAGGTGAAAAGTTTCTGTCTGATCTCTTTGGTTTTAAAACCATACACAAGTGGATTCAAAAGAGGAGGAAAGACAAAATTGGTGATAGAAACAACTCTACGTACGAAAGCAGGAACAAATTCAGATCGATGAGCAATACTAGGAAACAGCGTGTTAAACTCTAACCACAGGAAAACAACCAAATGAGTACCACATGTCTGAAGTGCCTTGATCTTTGCATCAGACTGCTTATTAGTAACACAAGTGATTAAAATATGAAGGTATGTAAATGCCACAGCAGAAAGTGAAATGCCATGGTAAAATATGATGATACTCAACCCAACGATATTGTTCACCTCTGCGCCGTCACATAGGAGTTTTAGTATCGGTGTCTTATAGCAGACTAGATCTGTCATGTGTGTCTGGCAAATCCTGTAAGGTACCAGAATGGAGAAAACTACAGTTATAAGAATTAAATTTAAAATCCACATCCCAGTTATGATTTTCACCAAGTTTTTGGTAGTCATAATGGCTCCATATCTCAGCGGGCAGCAGATAGCGATATACCTGTCATAAGCCATAGCAGTGAGAATAAGATAAGATGCTCCGCCATTAAAATGCACAAAAAAGCCTTGAAGCAAACATGCAGGATATGATATTGATCTGTCGTGAGTCCATAAACTATACAGCAGGTGAGGAAAAAGGATTGAAGCATTCATTGCATCATTGATTGGCAGGTTGAGCAACAGTATGTACATTGGTTTGTGAAGATTTTTGTTCAAGCAAATTGTAATAATAATCATTAGATTGCAGAGTAAGATAAACAAGTATGTTATTAATCCAAAAATGAATGCAGGATAAATGATCGTCTCAGGCAGTTCCAGAGAGTGTAAAGTCAGGACCAGCGAGAGGAGAGATTCATTTGGATACATGATGAATGTTCTAACTATTAGTGACCTACACAAACTAGCATAAACAAGCTGTTAATGCTATCAATATAAATAAGAGTTTATTACAAAAATAATAAAACACAATCTTGCCATAACTTATGAGAAGTTGGTGTCCAACATTTATGCATTTCATCCATTCTTTTTGCCGTATCCAGCTTCATCTTATTTACGCTACAACCTAAAAAAGGAATAAAAATTAAACAGGCTACAATCGCCACAGTATGACTTTTTTTTTCTTTTTGGTTAATATCCACATCTCATTAGATCAATAAAGCACATATTTCACTGTATAATTTAAATAATTAATAGTCCTTGTTTGCTTAAACCCAGTACATAGTTGTTTTTAAAATAATGTTGTATATTTGCACAAATGGTAATGTATAATGTCACCTTCTTCCAACACTGTTAAATGGCAGTTGTGGCCAAAAGTTTTATACACATGGAGTTGGGTGGATAAACTCCCATTTGTGTTGTATTAGTCATGGGAACGGGTGCTGTTTTGTAGCATGTGCACAACCCTGCTGGTAGACAGCGTAACTACACAATCTGATTTAAAAAGCATCTTTCTGCTTATTCAAAAGTTAAAAAATAAGATATCAAATTGTACCGGGGCTGTTGACAAATACATTTTCAGTTAACCCTTTTGGTTGATGAAAATCTTTTATTTAGGTTAATAAATGTGCTATGCTATGACTTCCCACACAGCAGACAATCTTATTGTGAATATAGTGATCAAGGGAGGGGTTAGGTGGAACCTGAGATGAGATTTTCAGGGCTGTGACCCAGGCCACATCTTTCTGCTTAGCCATCCTACTTCAATCCCAGACAGCACAGACCACATCACTTGTAAATTCTTCTGTACAAGACTTTGTGTAACTGTCAATGTCCAGTGGGAGATGTGACAACGTGTCAGTGTCTGCATTGGACTTTCCAGGTCTGTATTTGATGTCAAATCTAAAATCGGAAAGTTACCCAACCCATTTATGGCCTACTGCATTATGTTTAGCTGTACTCATGACATAGGTTAATGGATTGTTGACGGTATATACGATAAAGTAGAACAAGTAGTCTCTAAACTTTTCACACACAGCCCACTTCAGTGCAAGAAACTAGTTTCCCACTGTGTAGATTATAATTGCGCTCGACAGGTGTGAGTGTCCTCGACCCGTATCCAATGACTTTCAATTTGCCCCCTTGGTCTTGATAAACACATGGTCTGACACATCTGTATACAATACAAAAGGCAAGTTAAAATCTGGATATGCTAAAACCGGAGGACTCACAAGCAAAGTAAAGCAAAGGCTTTCTGAGTAAATTTGCTTTCTTTGCACTGCTATCATCTTGCACTGCAGCCACTTCGACTCCTGCATCATGGACATTTACAGCTTTCTGCCGCACAACTTTGCCCATCAGAGATGCGTACTGCACATTACATTGGCCTATCAAAATTGGCCTCCTTAGTAAATGCATGTCCACATTTCAGCAATTTTGTCCATAAACCTTTATGACGTGACAAACACGAGACGCAACAAAAAGCTGGTCATGTGACGATGACTATAATTAAATTTATAATGCAATATTGTTGACAAATGAAAACGAGACTAAATGTGGTTTACAAAAATAAAAAACTATGCTAAAATGTCTCTTAATTTTCGTTGACCAAAACGAGAAATAAAATGTTATAACGTTTAACGTTATTATAATAATTTTGCCGCTTCAGGGGCTGCATCAGGTCGCACTACATAGACGCAGGCGAAAACATTTCCTCAAGCCCCACTCGCAAAACCCATTTCAAACAAGGTTATCTTAAATATTAAGAAGACGACGACAACAACAAACAAGGTTAAGTCTGACACAGAAAAAAACAACATCAAAAACATAATTCTAAATTATTTTTTGATGCAAGACTTTTATTTTAAAAGATGAATGAAAGCCGTTGATACTTCTTTTAGATGCAGTTTGAAAGAATACCTGAGATAAATGTGCAGTCCCGATTCAGCTGCGGTCAGATGAGATGTTTGTAACCTCTGAGCACTATTGGTGTGCTGTAGTTACTATGATTTGATAATGGACCAGTCAAGTTAGGTTTGACTTAGTGAAAATATAAAATGAAATAATAAAATAAAACTGTTAGAGTATATATCCATGGACATATGATCACGTGATGAGTATTATGCCATTTACAATATTGCCTTTCATGGAATGCAGCTGTATAGGACCTGCAAAGTTGTAAATCCAAATACATTAAATAAAGTTTAAGACTATACAATCTAAACGAGTCGTTAGTAATTTGAATCCTACTTCTATGAAGGCTACACGTCAAGGCTTAACACATTTGGATAATTTCTGACTATGTTGTATGTTTAACGGGTGCAAACAACTTGACCCTGCCCACAAACACATCACATACAGCTGAATACCACTGTATGTGGTAAACCAATCACAACAGACTGGGCCATCTGACCAATCAGAGCAGAGTAGGCTTTTGGAAATGAGGGGTTTAAACTGAATTTTAGGACCACTTTGAATTAATCATTTGAGGATCGATAGAAAATGAGGCAATATTAAATACACATTTTGAGAAAACAAAAGTGTTTTTCACCTTGCATGTATTTTAACTTTCTGTAGGAGACTCCCAAAACAATATTAGGAGCCTTAAAAATGGTATAAAAGGGACTTTATGTAATTTTCCCCTCATTTCTATATGTTTTATATATTGAATGTATATGTTTTTGGGTTGTTGATAATGTGGCTGTCTTGTTTTTCCCCTTTCACTCTTCTATGCACAGAGCTTTTGGGAATAAGTAAAAGTATGTGCAATACAAACCTGTGCTGAAATTTCACCCATCTGTCTCAATACAACATTGCCAAGCAATATTGCATTACCATACTGTATCGAAACCCCCACCCACCCAAAATAAAAATACAAAAAATAGCTTGACTTCAGGTGGTTGAGGAGAAAAGAGTGGCACATCAGTTCTAACACTTTGTCTAATAGATAGAACCCATGCAGCAGACTGTCAGGATCAGCTGGTTGTGCCAGCACAGCCCTGGATAGCACTCCAGCTCTCAATGAACTGTGTTTGTGTTTTGTGTTTGTTATACCTGGACTCCATTCCCCAGAATGGAGTCCAGTAGTAGTTATATCAAATCTTTTCTTTTTCCCCTCAGATGTTATATATAAAAACTATTGGGACATTATCTAAAAATGACTATAAATTAGCACCAGCAAGCCTGTTAGCTAAATAATCAGCATTAACGTTAGATAACAATATTTAGACCTACTTATTTTCAGTATATGGTTATGAATAA
>JAUMHR010000069.1:12465419-12476526 GCA_032361145.1 Enteromius fasciolatus
AGAGCTTCATTTTGACTTGAAAATAGGATGTTTGGGAAATTGGGTGAGATGTTATGGATTTGTGTTTACTGTTGTGAAAATATGAGGCATAGTTTCAAAAAATGTGTTTAAGCAATCGAGAAAAACTGTAATTGATACATTCAGTTCCAGTTCATTTCTAATTTAAAATTCAGCAAATGCATACCTGACAGTCAAAGGAACACTCTGTCACATGGAAAATGCAACAGAGCGGAGGCATTCTGTTTAGCAGAAAAGTCCTAAAGAACTGTCCTAACCTTTTCCTTATATATATCCAGACCAAGACACAAACACAATTCTTTAACACAAAAGACCAAATGTTATCTTGGTTCTCGTAGGTCTTAGGTCCGCACCTGTTTAGATTACCATCTGTCTTTTTGGTGAAGGACACACCTCTCGGTTGCAAACTCAAATCTATAATAGTCTATAATAATGTTTTAACAATATACATGACTATTGTGAAATTGAGATCATTGTAATACACATTCTTTTACCTTTGGAATGATATTAGACATGATAGTAAAAAACCCATATCTTCACAAAATATGACATTTTGAGTTTTGGTTTTCCTGACAGGCCTTTTCCTTACGGGACAGCTGTGAATGCAAGGGGTGGTGAGTCGGGGAGGGGAGGGGGTCGTAAATGTGGGTGACTGGATCGGTGGGGTGACTGTTTTATTGTCTTTGGAGATCCCAGATTAGCTTTTATTGCCTTTTATGGTTTTGGCCACACATGAGAATCTCCTTAGTCCCGCTTTCTCGGAAGAGACTCAAATATCTTTTATCCAATTTTTCCAATTCCTACATATGCATCATACAGAAACCACAATTCTGACGAAAAATTACTTACAGACAAAGATTTGACCAAACTCTGTAATGACGCAGATTCATAGGTGAATTCAGCGCTGTAGCTCGGCACGAACACTAGGTCCGTCACTAAACGGGCCCGACTTAACACCGAAGGCCGGAACACTTGTAAAATATCTTTTAATTACTGTGAGATCAGTGTAACGACAGACGCAATATTACACTGTCGTTGTTTTTACTCCCATTAGAGGGCGTTTACCTTTAAAACGTAAATATAGGTCGTAATAAGGTACTTTTTCCATAATATCATCTTGGAACAATCTGTTTAGCCCTTGTGTGTCCCTTAAAAAATTCATTGTCTAAAACATAGGTATAAACACATTTAGTACAACACATTTAAAAAACATGCAAATCAGTTATAGCTTCATAAGATAATTTACTGTTATTAATGGCTGTTCTAATGGCAGAACAATATTCAAAATTATTATGTGTTATTGTATTCCCTGGTTTTCCATTTGTGGTTTGTTTCATATCTTTATCATTGAAAAGCTGCACCTTTGTTTCATTCTACTTCTTTGCTTGCATGACAGGACAACTGACCTAAATATGAACTTGAATTATCAATATATGTTTTTATATCTTGATTTAAACACCTAAACAGGTGATACTCACCCTGAGACAAACATTCACAGACAGATTAACATTTCATTCATAAAATTTCAATGTAAACCAAATAATCTAATGCTAAACAACGGCTTCCCTTCCAACATGTGGATATATGTAAACTAGATTAACTTTTATAGGAGGGAAAGCAAATTTCCCACTACAGGCAGCAATGCAGTTTTAAATGCTGCCGCTGAAGTGAACAAACAACAAAAAACAAAGTTATATCTAAGTATTTACAACAAACATTTCTTTTTCACAATCTTTTATTAATTTGTGTTAACAAAAACAACAACAACAACAACAACAACAACAACAAAAAAACCCCACTTCAGTAGATATCAGACTGATGTGCTATATCAAAATGGAACCCTGTATCACAAAGACAAAAGTGAAAACTTACAATTGCTAAAAAAAAATCTAATCATAATTCTAATAATAACAATTTCTAATATCTTTGCTTATCATGGGATCAGTAATTCAGAATAAAATCATTACATTAGAGACATTTGAATTGAGCAGAAATTGTAAATTAGTGACGCAATTAATACAATTATTTTGTACTGTAAGTCAACCCTCTGTGAGGCCTGAACATGCAGTTTTCATTTGGTTAATCTAATTCCCATTGTTTAAAACAACAAAAGACATTTCACTCATTTTAAAATAAAATTGGCACAGGTCTTTTTTTAAGCACTTTTTGAAAAATGTCTTTGATTTCAGCTGTGTTTAAAACATAAATGATAGGATTTAGCATTGGTGGAGTAGCATAAGCCAGAGACGTGCTGATGACTCTGGTATTGGGTGTGAGAGAAAGCAAAAGCTGCAAAAGGTATGTGCAGAATATGGGAAGGAAAAATGTTCCTACTAACAACAAATGGGAAACACACGTCTTCAGAGCTTTCAATCGTCCTTCCCAAGTTGTAATTTTGATTAAAACAAAAAAAATGCCCATGTATGAAAGCATTATGATCAGTAAGGGTGCTAAAAGGTATAGAGATGTGATAAAAAATGCCATAATCTTATTAATGCTAATGTCATTACATGCCAACCTATACACTGGTCCATGATCACAAAAATAACTCTGTATCATATTAGATTCACAGAATGAAAGTCGGGTGATTAAAGACACCATCAAGGCAACAATAGAAGTATTAAAAGCCCATATTGCTAAAAAAACTAAAACCATACTTGTATTGTTCACAACTGAATGATATCTTAAAGGCAAACAAATTGCAATGAAACGGTCATATGCCAGAACAACAAGAGTGAAACTTTGCATAGAACTGAAGAGGAACACAAAAAACATGTTAGATAAACAAGCATTGTAGGAGATGTATCGCGAGTCAAACAGAAAAGTCTTCATCATGTTAGGAATCAGTGCATTAGTTTCACCAATGTCAGCCAAAGCCAAGTTAAACACACTGATGTACTTTGGAGTGTGCAGATTTCTTTCAAAAGCTATAATGAGAAGGACTATAGAGTTCCCAATTATAGTAATAAAATATGTGAAAAATAAGAAAATATAATAGTAGTTGCTGTATGGTATACCTGAAAGTCCAATGATGAAAAAGTATTCAGGACGAACAAATGAGATATTATGAGAAAAACTTGCATTTAAAGAACTCATGGTATCAACCTGAAAATAGAAATTAGCACAAGACATAAGCAAAATCTTGAAAATGTAAAAAATTTGATATAACACATACAACACATTCACCAACTATTTTCAAATGTTAAAATATATATCATTATGTACATTTGTCGCATAATATTTGAATCACATACCTGCTAACACAAACAACTTTAGAACTGTAGATTGACTTTACTGTCTAAACTCCTTATTCTGTCATGCTGCAAATGTTGTATGTTCAAATATATCCTCTGATTCATCTCTCAAGAGCTTTCAGACAATGTCAAGTCAAGTCAAGTCACTTTTATTTATTTAGCACTTTTAACAATACAGATTGTAGCAAAGCACTGAACATTATCAAATAGTAGAACAGCGTGATGGTAATGTATAATGGCTATTTATTTATCAAATGCAGAGACGGTCTCTGTAATCAAAATGACGATAATCACTAGAAATCAGGTGTCCCCAACTAAGCAAGCCAGAGGCGACAGCGGCAAGGAACCAAAACCCCATCTATTAGAGAATGGGGAAAAAATCCTGCAGAACTCTTATCTAATAACACTACTAGCAGTAAAGTAAAAGAAATTAAAAAGTGTATCTACAAAAGAGTTACAAATAAAAGCCAGTCTGTCAGGGAGATCACAGAAAGATTTTAAAACAGCAGAGGAGGTTCAGAATCTGTAGCAGCAGCGGCTCAGATGAGGAGGAGGAGGAAGAAGTGAGGAGTTTACAGTTTAAGGGACAGAGTGGACACTTTAGATACTGAGCCGCATGACCTGTTGTTAGTTGACTCAGGTTTGTGGCCTAAAAAATTAATTGACAAAGACAGAGCAACTATCGTTTGTAAATTGGCACAAAAAGAAGAAAGAGACATGCCTCATGATTCACAGGGAAATGCCATTTCCAGGCTACTGTATACTGTAAGGCAGCAAATTGTAGAATAACGATGAGAAGGGATTGGTTGATTTAAAGTGAGAGTACAGATGCACTGTTCTGCATCCCATGTGTTCTTTTCTCTCAGGGTCAGAAAAGACCTTCGCAAAGTCTTCAACTATGACATCCAGAATAAGTTTATTAAATTGTGTGGCCAAAGAGTGCAAAAAACCATCTTGAAGGAAAGGGATGATGCCATATATTATGGGATCATTTGTGATGCTACGCCTGACATTTCCCACACTGAGCAGAATGTTGTGCTCATACGATATGTGCATTACAATAAAAATATGAAAGACTGGGAAATTACAAAAAGATTCCTTGAATTCAAGGATTTCTACAAGATAACAGGAAGTGAAATAGCAGGAATGATACAGAGTGTTCTTATAGATCAAGGGATAGACATTAGTGATTTTAGGGGGCAAAGTTATGGTAATGGGGCAAATATGTCTGGGAAGATCAAGGGAGTCCAGGCCCAAATTTTACAAAAAAATAATCTTGCCACATTTTCACCTTGTGCTTCTCATACATTGAACCTTGTGGGTGTGCACACAGCAGGCTCTAGCCCTGAAGTCTCTACATTTCTCTACAGCTAATGTCAGGGACCTTAAAAATGAGAGACAAAATTTCAGGCATAGTTGGGATGCATTCCTTTCAGAGGCATCTTTGATTGCCAGTCAGATTTAGGAGTGCCACCTAAATTTAGTAAGGAGCCGTCAGAGGAAGAGAAAGAGATTATCTGATGAGACCCCTGACCCTGAAGAAAGTCAGAAGGACAGCAGTGACAAAGTGTTCCGCAACACTATTTTTTTCACTGCCATGGACCACATTATCTGTGATTTGGACACACGCTTCAAAACAACTGCAGGTATTGTAGAGGAATTTTCTACCATAATAAAATTGGGGCAGTTGAGTGACTGTGATATTTCAACTGTGTGCCAGCCACTCATAAGTAAGTTTACGAAGGACCTCACACCTCAGTTTGAGAATGAAATCAAGCATCTCAATGCAATATTTTCAGACACTTTTTCTGAAGACTTTTTTTTTTTCGCTCTCTCCTAAATGCAATTCATAAAATGGAACTCCAGAGCATTTTTGGAGAGGTGTGCATTGCCCTGAGGATCTTTTGCACTCTTCCAGTCACTGTTGCCTGTGGAGAGAGGGTATTCAGCAAGCTTAAATTGATAAAGAGCTATTTGAGATCAACAATGTCTCAGGAAAGGTTGAACAACCTTGCCATACTGTCCATTGAAAGTCAGTTGGCTTTAAAACTGGATTTTAAGGATTTGATTGAGGATTTTGCCATCAAAAAGTCCAGGCATTTGGTTATTAGCATTAAGTCACTGTAACACTGTACTGCATATTGCACTCTGTTTATATATTTTTGTGTTTAGTATAACACGTTTAATCTTTAAGAATGTTGCATTTTCAATGAATATTTCATTACTGTATGTAATTTTTCTATTAAAGTTATTTTTAAACAATAAATCATCTGCTAGCTACAGCCATGGTAGGTCTCTGATTAAATACTGATACAGTACCTGTCAAAAGCAATAACAAAAGTAATAGGTCGGTACTATTATATTTGTGCAGGGCTCTACTGTCTTTCACAAACTTGTCCATGTTTAATGCAGAATCATGCATTACTAATTTGAATGTAACAATATTTATATGTTATATTCATATTCTTTAATTACAAAATTAGTGGTTAGTGGTTTATTACTGAACTAAAACAATGACAGCAGCCCTTTAAGCAGGTACTGCGAAACATTTTGAAATTAAATATTTCTGATCTTGATGCACATACATCTTGTAACTCTGCCCTCTATAAACATCAGATGAATGTAAAAGAAAAATCATTCAAAATTTTCATTTTTTAATATCAACAATCAGTAAATGGTAATATAAATCAACACTACTGCATTTTAATGGAGAGTTGTTTACCTTAAATGAGAAGAAAAATTAGAGTTAATATTTGTGGAAATTAAGGCTTTTTCATTTGCAGACATTCTTTATCAATAAACAAAATTTGGAATCAGAGGAACAAGAAAAAATTAACTTGGTTCAGATAAACAACAGCCGTCAACAGAGACACCAGAACAGACAGACAGAGAATAACAAAAGAACCATATCAGCAGATCTTAGATATACATCAGAATGGAGTCCTGGATTACAAATTCAAATACATTTTTAAAAATAATTCTGCAATAAGTTACTTTTAATAACTGCTTTTACTTTTTGAAATCGGTCATTGCATTCCTTTTGAAAGGTTTTCTCTAGATGGTGTAGATTTGTTTTTAAAAAAATTTTGCATAATGTCTTTGATTTCAGCTGTGTTTAAGACATAAATTATAGGATTTAACATTGGTGGAACAGCATATGCCAAAGACGTACTGATGACCCTTGCATTGGGAGGAAGAGAAAGCATGAATGCAGCAATGTATGCACAGGATATGGGGAGGAAATATATCCCTACTAACGACAGATGAGAAACACAGGTCTTTAGAGCTTTTAAACGACTTTCCCAAGTTGTGATTTTGTTTAAAGCAAGAAAAATGCCTAGGTATGACAGGATTATAATGATCATTGGTATTACAAGATACAATGTTGTGATGAAGCTTCCCATAAACCTATTAATAGTATTGTCATTACATGCCATCCTATACACTGGACCATGATCACAAAAATAACTCTGTATCTCATTGGTTTCGCAGAATGAAAGTCGAGTGATCAAAGACACCATCAAGGCTATAACAGAAGAATTAAATGCCCATTTTGCTGAGATAATTAAAGCCATATTTGTATTGTTTACAAGAGCATGATATCTTAATGGCAAACAAATTGCAATGAAGCGATCATATGCCAGAACAACAAGAGTGAAACTTTGCATAGTACTGAAGAGGAACACAAAAAACATGTTCACCAAACAAGCATTGTAGGAGATGTACCGTGAGTCAAACAGAAAAGTCTTCATCATGTTAGGAATCAGTGCATTAGTTTCACCAATGTCAGCCAAGGCCAAGTTAAACACACCAATGTACTTTGGACTGTGCAGATTTCTTGAAAAAACAATAATGAGAAGGACTACAGAATTCCCAATTATAGTAATAAAATATGTAATAAATAAGAAAATATAATAATAACTACTATACGGTATACCTGAAAGTCCAATGATGAAAAAATATTCAGGACGAACAATGGATACATTCTGGGAAAAACTTGTATTCAAAGAATTCATTGTTTCACAGCTTTGTGAGTGATGGTTTAAATTAAATGACCTTATTCTCTCTCTCTGATCATTAGCTGTCTGTGTCACTGAAATCCCAATATATATATATATATCTATATATATATCTCTTGGGAGCTTTGAGACAACACAGTGATGTAATGCTTATTGTGGTAAATGATGAAGTCATAGAAATTTAAATTTAACCATTATGCAAACAACCAGTACTCCAGCTACATTAATACTTTGTGTTCTTACTTGTGTACTGTCATATTACAGCAATGATTCATGGGATTAATATAGTCTATTATGTAATGTTAATAACTGTAAGGTAGTGAGCTCTTGAGTTTTACACAAAATTAAACTACATTTCCTTACTAAAATGTATCCAGTAGATAGTGTGATGATAGTGAGCAGAAGTCGTATCCATTTGCAAACTGTTCATATCACAAGTTAGGTAGGCATGGTCAAAATCACAGCAGACAAACACAACGGAGACAGAGCAAAGGCAAATACCAGAGTCCAGGCAGAAGGTCGAGATAACAGGCAAAAATCATGATCGTCCAGGCAGAGTCGGGGTATCCAGCAAGATCGAGAGTCCAAAGGCAGTGCAGGTAATACACAGAAAAACTGTCTGAATGAATACAGGAAGTGATGCTACAACAGTAAACAAAACTTTGCACTGAAGCATTTCCCGCCTCTATAAAGGGGAGATAATGCGTAACACCTGGGGCAGAATCCCGTGGGTAAAATCGGTCCGGAACCTTCGTACTCTGAGGAAGGTTCCCGCTGATGACGGTCAGAGAGAGCCACTGGGGACCGCCTTGTGACAGGGTTGTTGCAGTCAGAGATTCTGGGAGGATAGCCAGACCCATTGTCCAGGTTCATAGGCCGAACCGGTCGTCGGCGATGGTTGGCCTGTTCTGTGACTCTACAGATGGCTTATTGGAGGTGAATGTGTGCCTGGTTCCAGGTTTCTTCCTACGATGGAGCCAATGATCCAGAGTGGGTAGGTTGGATGGTTCTCCCGACCAGGGGAAGACATTTAGACATTTAGTATACATTTGAATGAGGTCATGCCTGTTGCTGGCTTCTAATGGGAATTTTGGGCATACTTGGCCCATAGGAGGTACCGACTCCAGTCCTCCTGGTTTTGGTGACAATATGTCCTAAGAAATCTGGTGAGTTCCTGGTTGAGCCTCTCCGCTTGACCATTTGACTGGGGGTGATATCCTGAGGTTAAACTGACGTTAATGTTCATCTGAGAACAGACCCTGGTCAGTGACGATATCCTCGGTGATGCCATAAAAGCGAAATATCTGCTCCATAACTACTTCTGCTGTTTCCCAGGCCGTTGGTAGTTTGGTGAGAGGAATGAAGCGGCAGGCCTTGGAGAATCGATTGACAATGGTCAGTATCGTTGTATAATTATTGGAGGATGGGAGGTCAGTAAAAAAGTCCATGGCAATATGAGACCAGAGTCTTTGATAAGGGGTTTTAGCGTAGTAGCGGTCACTCACTGTCAAGCAGTTTCAAAAGCTGTTGGGCCTTATGACAGCTGCGTCCAACATCATACCTATTGTCCTTCTGTACACGAGACCCCTACAGTGGTGGCTCCGGAACAAAGGCATATCCCTGAGGGGAAATCCCCTTCGCATGATCAATGTGTCACGCCGAGCCGTATGTGCCTTAGACATGTGGAGGAAACCTTCATTTCTATATCAGGGCCCAGTGCCAGTGCTTGTGTGGGCCTGGAAAAGATCCGTCTCACTGATATCCGTATACATTCCCGGGCGTCTAAATGTTGGAGCGGACATCCTGTCGAGACAGGGGCCAAGGCCCGGGGAATGGATGCTCCACCCCAAGGTGGTGGAGCAGATATGGAGAGTGTATTACAGAGCAGAGGTAGACCTCTTCGCGACACAAGAGAATGCGCAATGTCCCATCTGGTACTGTCTGTGGTACAGATGTGGCTGAGGCTTTGTCTGTACGCATTTCCCCTGATTGCTCTGCTCCCTGGAGTTCTGGCGAGAGTACGCAAGGACGAGGTCAGTCTACTGCTAGTAGCACCATTCTGGCCGGACCGAGTATGGTTCTCGGACCTGATAGACCTCCTAGATGGCCCTATGTGGGAAATTCCAGTCAGGAGGGACCTCCTCTCAGAAGCAGGGGGCACAATAGTCCACCCCAGTCCGGAGGTGTGGAATCTCAGAGTGCGGCCACTGAGGGGGCACAACTCTTAGCCACAGGTCTCTCAACCAAGGTGGTAGAGACCCTTCTCCAATCCAGAGCTCCATCTACGAGAAAGCTGTATGGCCTAAAATGGAAATTATTCACGTCGTGGTGTAGAGAATGTCAGCAAGATCCAGTCAACTGCCCAGTTGGTACAGTTCTGGAATTTTTGCAGCCCGATTCTCTACTGGGGTCACTCACTCCACCCTGATGGTTTAAGTGGCGGCTATATTAGCCTACCACTCCTCTCTTGGTGGACACTCAGTTGGTAAACAACCCATGGTAATACGCTTTCTCTGTGGTGCGCTGAGGTTAAGGCCACCAGAACGGGTGTTAGAAGCCCACTATGGGCCACCATTTGAGCCCATAGAGGAGATTTCAGATAGTTTGTTAACGTTAAAGACCACACTTCTGCTAGCGTTGTGTTCTCTGAGGAGAGTAGGTGCCTTACCTTCGCCCAGATGACAAAAAGTCAAATGAGGAACTAAGTGGATGCATTGAGTCAGCCACAATATTCCTTGCCTTTACTGTATGACCACTCGATCTGTGTAAAGCTCAGTAATGCAATGCCCAACAGTTTAGCGGTAACTATTTTCCTTAAACACTGTGTTCTGATTCTCAGTAGTATTACCATACCAGCAAATGCTGCAGGTTAAGCTACTTTTAATAAAAGCATTGTAAAACATCACAAGCATTTTACTGCCATTTATTACCAGTTTCTTTAAGAAATACAGTCTCTGCTGAGCTTTGGTATACATGCAGTCAGCCCATGAGTCCCATCTCAAATTAGAGTCTAAAACTATACCAAGGTACTTATAGGTTGTGACTAACTGTATCTGTTATCCATTAATCCATTTCACAAATGCATGCTTTCTCATTAATGAAGGATAAAATTAAAAGCAGATTTGTCTGCTGGAGTAATTAATGCTTATTAATGCAGGAGTGCTGTCTAGGAAGCAGGCCGGTAGAGTGGCAGTCTCCGAACCCTGGTGGCAGAGCCCTTGCAAGGGCAAGGGTTTGGTGCCCGGCTCGGCTTCCAGCTGCCCCCAAAAGTGCTATTAAATAGGACAGCCACTGAAATCTGCTGCCCCCCAAAAAAGTAGGAATTGTGTTTGGATTTATTTATTTTTTTTAAATAACTGCATTGCATGTGTCTGGACCTGTTGATAAAGCAGAAATATGGGTTAGAAAGCAGCGATTCATCGAACAATCAAAAGGAAAATAAAAATATATAGGCTTAGGTGGGAGTTTAGTTTAAGGGCGAGGTCTATGCGGAGGACGGTTGTGGGGGTTTTTCTTACCTCTGGAGCGGTCAATGAAGGTTTGGAAGGCAAGTGGTCTCTGCAGAAGGCAAGGTTTGTGGCTTGGGAGGAGCAGGCTCCTCGCAGAAATATTTAGGAGAATCTGAGCTTGACATCTTGACTTTTGCGTTTGAATGACCGTTTGTTGCATAAAGCGAGATGCGAATGAGAGGGAGACAGGATTATTTATAGTAGGTAAGAAGGATGTGATTGGAAGATTGGGTAACACTTTAGAATACTGTTTCTTACTTACTGCATAACTAATAAGAAGTTACTGTGGAACTAATAGGTTGTTCTT
>JAUMHR010000069.1:12537244-12562209 GCA_032361145.1 Enteromius fasciolatus
GCGACTTTCGGGAGCGACAGCCAATAGAAAAGAAGACGCTCACGTGCTCATTCTCCTTTCAGCTCCAGCAGTGATGATGGTGTTTGCGTTTTTGCATAGTACTTTTTTCCATTGTGTGCATTTATATATGGCAAAAACGCAAATGAAATGAATGGGATCGCGTCGCTTTGTCGCTGCTAGTGTGAACGGGGCTTTACAAACACTGTTATACACACAGACATAAACAATATTGATGATTAAGCCACTATTGATACATTTATAATGTGCTTAAACATATGCCACTCATATATTATAAATAAAATATTTACACTTTAATTCATGTACTTATGAAAAAATGATTCACCAGTATTGCACTGGTCCAATTTTAGTCAATGATTTAAAGTAGACCAACATGAAATATCTGTGTAACTTTTTTTTAATGTTCTTTAAATGATTTCCTCTTGATCGCTCTGAAAATCGCAGTCATTCGGTAAGCTGGCTATGTCCTCAAACACATCGCAATAGGTGTTAAAATGCACTCCTAGATTTAGGAGATTCTCAAGCTGCTGGATCCCGCTGGAGACAGAGGTGTTCGGGAGATTCTGGACGATGGGGAATCTGTTCACATCTCTGAACGGTGACGGGGCCTTCAGAATAAACTGTCCTCTGGACCATTCTGCAGCTGAATGGAAAAACAAAGTAGAAAGTAAAGGTCTTGTTGCTTCCTAAACCACAGTCTGACATTTGGAAAGGCTCTGGTCTTGGGAAGACCACTAGAATTAAATAACCACTAGATGGCACCCAAACTCCAGAAGAGTTGTTTGGTGTGGTGAAGATATTTTTTTTCTTAAATGATTAAGCCACAAGATGCCACTATTGGTTCTGTGATTAACTAGATGAAAAAGTTAGTCGATATTTAAATAATTATTGAGTTATATTTTGGATTTCTGAATAAAATATCTGTAGGGCAAAATCAATATTCATCCTGTTTTTTATGAACATCTTTAATTTAGGTGTCAGATAAATGAAACAGCTCAAGTCCTTGCCTTCAGGTGGATGTTCATCTTTGTCATGTGAGCTGATGAGAGACAGTTCTCTCTCACAGTCAAACTCTGAGCAGGTGAAGGAGCAGTGACTTCCACTCTCTGATGATGTCTCTACTGGCCCGTCTCTGTATGGCTTTATGGGACGCTCTCTGAAATTCTGATAGGGGTCTCTCTTGTGGTCCCATGGGGTGTTCAGTTTCTCAACCTCATCTGCTGAGAGATGTTGTGGAGGGCCTGTCAGATCAGGAATCAGCTTTTTCTTGAAGTACAGTTGGGATTGACGTTGCCACGGGTTAATATCACCTCCAGCTGTTCTCTGATGAAGTTTAGGAGATAAATTAGGATTAATTTGAGATTGAGAAACAATCGGATTGCCATTGACCTGTTCTCCACATTCATCCTCCTTCTTTAGCTGAAGGGTCTTCACATCTGAGTATGTGCTGTCAATCTCATAGTACTCCAGTTCACTCCCTCCAAAACCAGAGACATGACAAGGTGGCCTATTGTCAGTATAGCTTTCCACTCCTTGGACAGAATCCCTTGGATTTATTAGATCTGGTTGCTTGCTGGCTTTATTTGCCATATTTTGAGGACACTCATCAGCAGGACCTGAACTAAATCCCAGGTTATCCATGCCGTGATGTTTGCTTGGTGGCATGAGGTAAATTTGACTCTTCTTTTCACCCTCACAGATTTTGCCTTGTCGTTTGAGGATAATATAAAGAACTAGGATCAGAAGAATGAGAACAATGGGAAGAATAACTGCTACAATCCATACAGGGACATTGCTCTTTTGGGTTTGAGAACAGGCCTCGCTGTGAACAACGTCAGATGAGCAAGATCCACACGAAGACACATTGTGCAGACAGGTGCACCAGTAGTCATCTTTGGAAGAAGATCCACAGTCACTATCATTCCAGCAGGGCTCAGATAGACAGGAATCTTTCAGACACAGAGTGAGAACACAGTGGTTTGGAGAAACGCAGAAGGTTTGGAGGACAGGTGGGCTGGAGATGGCATAGACTATCTCACTGTAGCCGTTGTATGACAGAAAGTGGCCGTTAAATTTTATGTATTCCACACACCCTCTGAAACCTGCAACATAACCAACAACATATAAAGGTTTTATGATCAATAGTATTTTTAATAAATGGTTAAATTGGTTCTGAAAACTAAAATAAAAAGAGATGAAAAGACCAATGTTCAAATTACATTCTATAATAACCCTGCTTTTGACAATATAACTTGTAGTACTGTATAATCAACTAAACAAATCAGAGGCTAACCTAAGCTTTGGATAATCTCTGGGACATCTCTAAATTCTTTTAAAGGAGCAGCGCCCAGAAAAATGGTCTCCACTAAGAATGCGGCGTGAGCTATTGTGCCATTGGTGGTGTTCACTATAGGCCGTTCATCCAGAAACAGAGTCATGTATGAGCCTCTTCTGCGCAGATGAAGAATATGCCACTGTCCATCAGACACATTTCCCTCCATCAAGAGCTCCAGGCGCTGGCCAGATGTGATATTGCTGAACACATACAGAGGTTTTCCATCTGATATCTAAGAAGGCAAGAGAAAACATTATGAATTGAACTGGCAGATTTATCAGAGTTTTAACAGTAACAAGGTGTAAATGTATCAACTAACATGAACAATACTATTACAGTATTTATTAGGACCCGAGCATGCGGTGCGAAGGCCCTCTTGTTTTTCTAAGGATTATTATTTATATATATATTTATATATTTTTTTTTAATCGACTATGCAGGGGTTTTTGGGGGCCTTAAAATACTTAAAAACTCTTGAAAATCGGCACGCACGTTGAATCTGTGGTCATTAAGACGCCGCAGAGAATGGGACCGGGCGTGACACAGGGCTCTAAGGCACCCCCTGGAACACAGTAACAAACTCACACATACCTGCACGTATTGATATGAAACTTGGTACACATATAGATCTCATTGTCAGTGCTCTGGCCAACAGGAAGTCTGCTACTTAGGGTTGTTTAAAGTTGTGTGTGTGTTTGAAACTCCTTATAATTTGAAATAACCCTTTTACTGGTGTATTCCTTAAAACCTAACTGCAAGAGGGTTACTGTAAATTTATGTGTCTACTGGGCATAGTTTTCCTGAGGCCACAGGGATGGCGGATGCACTGATGGTGAGGGCCCTCCCATTGCTACTTGCAGCTATATTTCATCTTTGTAAACGGTAAAAATACAATAATTCATTATTAGCTCACAGTGATAACTAATGATAACAAACACAAATTGTGTTGTGTATTAATAATGCATAAGTAAATGCAGAAATTAGCATGAACTAGGATTAATAAATGCTGTAGAATCATTGTCCATTATGCTAGCTAATGTTAGCTAATGAACCTTATTGTAAAATGTTACCAAAATTGTCTATTAAGCTGTTTTCCCACATTATGTTTCACATTTTGTATGATTTTTTTCATATTCTTTCATATGTTATTCTTTTTATAACCTTAATGTAAAGAACTTTATATTGCCATTGTGCATAAAATGTGCCATATAAATAGAATTGCCTTGCCAAAATCCAATTTTGTCAACATATCCAGACAACATAACTAAAACTGCTGTAAAAAACAAAACAAAAAAAAAACATTGCAAATTAAATAATACACAAGGTATAATTAAAAATTGCTTTTTATAAAATTCTCAGCTTCACATTACATTGGCTGCTTTTTAATCCTGTCTTCTTGTTCTTTCATTTGCCCAACGTCAGCAAAATTTTGCTAGCAAAGGTGAAATAATTTTTTGTTTGCTGCAAATGCAGTCAGATGAGCTTAACTTTAATTAAATATTCCTTTAAAATTCTCCCAGTGCTCACCTGAAGTTTTAGATGAGCAGATTGACACCAGCACACAACCAAAACACCATTTCTTCTGACCGTCCTCATCTTGATCTCAACACTGTCAAATCCCTGAGAATCTCCTTCCTTCCCATCCAGAATGGCCTGCAGAAGCTGGTTTCTTCTGTAGCTTTCTTTCACAGCAAACTGAATGTAGGCCTCCCCGTTGAGAAACAATACATGCTGCTCAGCCAAATCTAGCAGAAATAGAATTCCATTCACTTAAAAATGTTAAACACTGAACTACAATAGAAAAAAATAATACAACAAAAACAATACATTACTCATGGCACAGTTGGGTCCTGTGAATTGGTCTCTACACTGGCAGTGATGGTGTGACCATCGGTCTTGACAAACTCCTTTGTTCAAACACACTGCAGTTTTACAAGGAGGACTATCTGTTCGTGGACATCTGAAAACCAAAAAGAAATAAACTGAAACATGGCATTATAACAGAAATGTTTATAGTTATTGTGAATAATTGTTTGAAACTGACCGATCAAGAACATTCTGGGATGCCAGAGATTTCAAGGAATCTGCACCAAAGTTGTTCACTTTCATGTTTCTCATACAGCCAACAAAGTCATGAGTCCTGATCTGCCTCTGTAAAATGGCATCAATGGACTTTATGCCACCAAACGTCATGTTGTTTGAGCTCACTTCCAGAGTCCTGTTTGTAAATGCAATTTCAAGGTTCAGTTACATAAACAAATAATGGCAGGTTGTAATTATGTTTACTATTATGTTCAATCTGCAACAGAAAGGAGAGATTTAAAAAAAATATCACCTTTGCATTCCAGAGGCACCATTTTGCGACAAGCAAAAGCCTTGCGGTTCATGGGGAGAGCAGTTGTCTATTTCTAGAGAGGCTACCTGAGAGACACAAAAACATTTATACCAGCAAAATATCTTGGAAATCTTTAACACAAATGATTTGACTGATTTTTTTAAAAAGAAAAATATCTGTGTATGGGAATCCCGTACATTTCCAGTTCTTCTTACGGTGATGTTGTGAAAACTTCCATCAGCCACCATCTTCCCTGTTTCCAATCTTATCACTCCAGATCCAAGATCATAAGACAGCCACAGTCTTCCTCTCACAATTTCAAGGGCCAGGAAGTCTGAAGCTGTTGGGTCACCATGGTTGTACAAAAGCAAAGCATTTTGCTGCACAGTTGCAAATTCCAAATAGATAAAGTTATACTGTGGATCCAATGGAGGGAGTTCAATATAAGAAATTTCCTGAAAGCCATAACTGTGCTCTTCACAATTGACTCCACTCACACCTAACAATAAAAGGAACTGAGTTGAATTCAATAATGAATAATGCATTATATTATCATTACTTCAAATTATATATATACATATATATATATATATATATATAGAGAGAGAGAGAATAAATTGAGTTTAATATAATATACTGTTAAAGAAATAGTTGACCCAAAAATTAAAACTATAGCATATTTTACTCATCCTAGATGTATATAACTGTCTTCATAATTTAGGCTGGTGGATAACGACCATGATGTTGAAGCTCCGTAAATCGGATATATCCACAAATACTGTGCCGTAAAACCTCTGAAGCAGTTTTGTAAGAAAAATATTTCTAGTTTTAAAATTATAACCTAAATTACTGACTTCTGCCAATAGAGGAATGCTTGTCCCCTAGAGCAGCATCTTGGCTGACTTCTGATTTGACATATGATGTAAGCTACGTTGAGTCAGAGGTCAGCCAAGAAAGTCATATACGCCGAGGATGGCTTGAAAGAAGGAAAAGAATATGTAAAAAGGTAGATAGACAGGTAAACAGAAAATTTCCTCTTACCAAATGGACACTGGCAAGAGTAGCCAGTTAAAAAACTGGAGCAGTTGCCGAACACACAAGGGGAGGAAGCACAGTGGTCAACAGTACGATCACAAAATGTTCCTGTGACAAAAATAAGTTGTGGATTAATCTACGACACATCAGTTAAAATTGGATAAACACAAAAAAGTGTTTATTTGCATTTATAAGACCATACCTTCATAGCCTTGGCTGCAATCACAGATGAACCCTCCCTGTCTGTTCCAGCACGTTCCTCCATTTAGACATATCACCATTTCACATTCATTATCAACTATAGTACAGCGCGGCCCTGAGAATCCATCTTTGCATTGACAAAAATAGGTTCCTGGATTGTTATAGCAGTTTCCCCCATTTTCACAAGGTTCCTTGGCACATTCATCAAAGTCTATTTCACATGCATCACCTGTAAAGCCTGCTGGACAAGAGCAGTTAAAGATTTCCACAAAATACGGAGATACAAATATAAGACTAGAGCTTTCCAACACAGCAACTTCCTGACTGATGTGAATATTTCTGTTGCAGGTGGCACCATTATGGCAAGGTTGGAGCATACAGGGGTCGCTGGCTATTTGGGATATAGTCACATTGCTTTGTGCTTCCAGTAACTTTTTATGCATGCTTGATATTCCTCTTGCCACCTCTCCAGTTAGATACTGACCATTGTAGCTTTTCACTGCAGCCAGAAGCAGCATTTTATCTCCCTGCAACTTCATTCCAAACACATGCGTTTTGGATGCTTGAAGGTTAAAGAGGCTATCCAAAGCTTTGACAAATTTTAAATACTTCAAAGATAGAAATTCTTCAAGAGTAGATACAGAGATGTAGAACAACACGCAGTTGTCCAGGGAGACATTAGTAAAGCCTTTGTAATTGACGTAGATGCTGTTGTTGACTGAAGGGTGAAGCTGGTCACTCGCTTTGACTGAAATATTATAGGTTGCCTCTCCTTGGTATGGGGAGGACCACAAATTACACATTCCGAAAGGGAAACTAAACATCCTAAGTGGCCCGTTTTTGATTGTACAATTGAACACATCCAGTTCGTCCTGATCAGTTGGTCTAACATTTCCAATTAGTCCTCCTGGGAAGGAACTTCCATAATATTTCACCAATATATTAATATTTCTCTGGAGTGGTGCATTGTCATTTTCATCCAGAACTTTTATACGAAACAAAGTGGTGGAGGACATTGGTGGCTTACCAGCATCTTGAACCACAATATGCATATTGAAAAGAGGATTGCGCTCCCGATCAAAGGGCTGTGAGGTGAAGAGAACGCCATCAGATTTAAGCGAGAAACCATCAACAGGTTTTATTATCCAGTATGTGAAAGGACCTTGATTTGGAGGAAGATCATCATCTGTGGCTGCCAAAGTGGAGACCAGAGTGCCAGCCGGTTGGTTTTCTCGGATAAATCCCTCAGTTGTCAACAGTTTGGGAGGATTGTCATTCACATCAGTGATGGTGATTGCTACCTTAGTGCTTCCGGTTACAGCAGGAGAGCCCTCATCAACAGCAATGACCGTCAGGTTATAGATGGCCCACATCTCTCTATCCAGGTGACTGTTAACCGAAATAACCCCACTTACTGGGTCTATAATGAAGGAACTGTTGATATTTCCATGTTCTATGCTATAAGTAAATCTGCTCCATTCTAGGATCACATCCCGGTCCACTGCTTTAACTTTAGTTATGAATGTCCCAATTGAGATGTCCTCTGATACTGCTTCAGTGTAAAGCATCGACTCAAACTCAGGAGGATCGTTTTCATCTATTATGTTTAGATATATTAATGCCTCATCAACATTAAATCCTGTAATAGCCCCTCTGTTTTTTGCCAGCACCCGCAAGACTTCATCATTTTGGAGACGATTTCTCAAATCTTTTGAGATATATATTATTCCTGTATGCTCGTCCACAACAAAATTAGCTTTTTTACTTTGCCCTGCAAGTACATAAAACACTTCTCCATCAGGTCCATGGTCATAGTCTGTTGCACCAATCCTTCCTATTTCCGTTTTTGGCAGCAAAGCTTCTGATACTGTGAAGTTGTATAGATGTTTTTGAAAAGCAGGGATGAATTCGTTGAGGCTAGCGATTTGGATGTGTATACGGGCAATATCAAACAAATATGGAAAGCCGATGTTGGTGGCCTTAACTGTAAGTTCAAAATGCTGATTTTGCTCATAATCAAATATGTCTAAAGTGGTGATAGTGCCATTTTTGGTGTCCAAATAGAAGTGATTTATATCTCCTGCAATAAGCGAATATGTGATTTGGGAGTGAATTCCAGTGTCAGCATCCTTTGCCCAAATTTGCAAAACTGTGGTACCAATCAAAGCATTTTCTGATACGGTGGCAATGTAATTATTAGATGTAAATACAGGAGGGTTGTCATTTAAATCTGTCACATACACTATGATATTAAGTTTCTCCATCTTGGGACGCCAGCCTCCGTCTTCGGCAATGACACTTAGGTGGTGAGTTTCGAATTCCTCAAAGTCAAGCTTTTTAACCAGCTTAATCAATCCTGAAAATTGTCCTATTGAAAACAATTCTTTTTCATTCCCACCATTAAAAGAATATGAAATAACACCATTGATGCCAACATCTTTATCTTTGCCTTGGATTTTCCCAATAACTGAACCAATGGACAAATCTTCTGGGACAAAAAACTCCACTTTGCTGTTAAGAAAATGTGGTGCAAACAGGTTCTCCCGTGTAACTTCAAAAATGATTTCAGTCTGTGCGGAAAGAGAAGGAAGGCCTTTATCTTTAGCAGTGATTTGAAGTGTTAAGATGGTGTTAAGGCTATTTGCTAAAGTTTTATATACCAGCACTCTTCCGCTGTAATGTTCTACCTCAAAATAAAGAGATCCATTGCCACCACTTTTAAAGTACTCAACACTGTTGTTCATTTCAAGAGAATCAGGATCTAGTGCATACATCTGGATCACTTTGGTTCCCACATCCAGGGTTAAAGGGACTGGTACTAAAGGCCTGAAGGGTAAAAACAAGGGTGGGATTTGATTATGTCGTACTAATGTCACTAAAACAATGCTAGAGCTATTCAAAGGGTAACTTCCACAGTCTGATGCCACAACTGTGAAAGTAAAATTTACAGATTCAGATGCATGAAGAAAAATAGGCTGTTTGGTTGATATTTCCCCAGTTGATGCATTTAACAAAAAAAGTTCATTTGGTGGGTCAATGAAGTAGAGGATTTGGGCATTCTCTCCAAGATCTCTGTCTGTGGCACTAATTTGTAGAAGGAAAACTTCATGCATCTTCATCTCAGGGATAGTGAGAATGTAAAGCTGTTGATAGAAGACAGGTGTGTTGTCGTTGACATCTATGATGTTTATGGTGACTTCTGTGCTGATGCTCCAAGCAGAATCATTGGCATTGACTTTCACTATATAATGATCTTGATCTTCTCTGTCCAAAGGATGCAGTACCATTAAGGTGCCAGTGGTTTTATCGATACTGAATGGGAACTCATGGCCAATTATTGTATATTCAATGACAGCATTTAGACCAACATCTTCATCTGTAGCAGTTATCTGAATGACTAAAAAACCAACAGGAGCATCCTCGGAAACCTCTGTGATGAAAATCTGTGAGAAGCGAGGGGCATGATCATTTATGTCAAGAACTGCAATGATAACAGCTGCAATGGCTGAAAGACTGATGTTTTCATTATCGACAGCCTTGAGGGTAAGATTATAATATGGAATTTTTTCTCGATCCAAACGTTTTGTTGTGAAAAGGCTGCCACGAGTTTTGTCTATTTTAAATGTACCCTCATTGTTACCAGCCAAAATAAAATACTCCACCTCTGCAAACACTCCAGAGTCTGCATCAGTTGCTAACACATTACACACCCTACTTGAACCCAAGTTCTCATACACTTCGCATCTATAGAGGTTTTGTGAGAACACTGGTGGGTTATCATTCACGTCACTGATATTCAAATTAAGTTTGGCATATGATGAAAAAGGTGGCATCCCTGAGTCTCTGGCTTCAACTATTAGATGAAAATACATGTTGGTTTCAAAATCTAAGGGATCCTTGACAGTCAGCTCACCAGTGCTGTGGTGAATCTCAAAAACCTCCCCAAAGTTTCCAGAGGCCAGATAGAAAAAAACTGGTGCATTCCTTTGTGTCTCTGCAGTGACAATAGCCACCAGAGTTCCTGTGGGCACATCCTCAGAGAGGACGTCCTTATAAACTTGGACTGCAGTATGAGGAAAGTATGTATCATTCTGGAATCTGACAGTCAAGGTTGTTGTGTCCATTTTTGGCAGATCTGCTCCATCCAGCACATGAACTTCAACTGTGATATCATTTCTTCTCTTAACAGAATCTGTCATAAACACTGTTCCTGTGCGAGAGTTAATGAAGAAGAGATGGGCATGTTGACCATGTAGAGAAAAATTAAGTTTTGCGTTCAATCCAGCATCTGCATCTTCTGCCATCACTGTGCAGACCACTGATCCTGTAAAGTGCAGAAAAGAGTTTATCGAAGCTAAAATGTAATGGTCTAAAAACAGTGGATAACTACTAGTCAGTCACTATAATGTACATTCACCTTTTGTTATCCCAGTAGGGACATTAGCCACATATGGTCCATAAAGGAAGGATGGGTAGTGATCATTTACATCCTCAACTGTTACCGAAACAACAGCTGAACTGGAAAGAGGCTTTGTTGGATGTCCGTCAGTGACAGTTACCAAAAATTGGTAAAAAGCCATTGTCTCTCTGTCCAAGGCACTTGTGGTGAATAAATCCCCAGATGTTTCATTGATGGAAAAAGGAAGATCTAAGCCCTCTAAAGAATATCTGCGGGTCAAATATAAGTGAAATATTTACACTCAGTAACGTTATACCACACAAGCTCATATCAGTTTTATTACTACGAGTTGAGTCTCGGGATCCAAGCCTCTTCGCGGACAGCATGTCAAGTTCTTGCAGGACTGATTGGGCAGGAGAACTTGTGAAAGTGTAATGAGCAAATTACCTTAGCTGTCCATTGGTACCGTCATCTAAATCTGAAGCTGTAACTCTCAGAACAATAGTCCCAACAGGTGAATCTTCCAATATGTGAGTACTGAATAAATCACTGTCAAATACTGGGATGTTGTCATTGACATCATCAACAATGATGACCAAGGTGCCTGTGCCTGTCAGTGATGGAAATCCTAGAAAGAATGGACAAAGAATTTTTAACTTTTAACTTGGGATGCACTGATTTAAAAGTTGGTTGACATTAAGACTGATTTA
Organism: Enteromius fasciolatus; assembly: GCA_032361145.1. Taxonomy (NCBI): domain Eukaryota; kingdom Metazoa; phylum Chordata; class Actinopteri; order Cypriniformes; family Cyprinidae; genus Enteromius; species Enteromius fasciolatus. The sequence continues at coordinate 12,548,278 of JAUMHR010000069.1, forward strand.
TGGTATATGGTAAATGCTAAAACTTAATTTAAATGAAAAATAAAACTCTCAAAACATAAATAATATTAAGCATTATGGTGTTCATTAGAAATATTATTGCATTCCTAGAATATAAAACTAACCTACAAACTAGCAAATTAACTGGTTATATCTAATGAGATGTTGCAGTAAAGGTTACAAATGATTACCTGAATCAACAGCAATAACTTTTAAGGTGTATTGGCTTTTCAGTTCTCTATCGAGATCTTCTAAGATTTTAAACGTTCCATTGGAATGAAGTGAGAAGAGACTCTCGTCATTTCCTGATTCTATAGAATATGTCAGCTGACCATTAACTTCATCAGAATCTTCATCAAAGGCATGTATCTAAAAAAGACATATTTCACATCTTCATGAATCACTGAAGAATATATTAAAATTCATAGAGGAAAAACAGATTCAGATTCTGCTCCTTTCACTAAGGAATAGAGAGGTTTTAAGTTAAGAGTAAAGACGGGGTTGACCTCGTTGCTGTGGATACATCAGCATGCTTATTATGCACACAGTAATTGGTTGTCGTTGAAGTGAAGGTCTCTGTCAGAGATGAATTTATATAAATCTTGTAGAGCGCAATAGTAAATATTCAAACAAAGGTTTAAAAATAAAAATGTTAATTTCCATATAAATAAAGATCTTAAAATCCAGGCTAGTGTCACCAATTAAACAAATATATGTTCAGCTAATTGTCAGTCTCTTGCATGGGTGCTTCTCGTAAACATTTAGTGAATATATATATATATATATATATATATATAAACAGAGTAGAACAATCATGGTTGATGGTAAAACATGCAAATGTCTTACTAAGAAAACCTGGAAAGAAACTGAAAGGTGTTACTTCATGCCCAACTGGTTAATAAAAACAAGGATACAAGCTTGGTAATGCTGGTGGACAGTGGCCATTATTTTAAAGCTCCATAAATCATAAATATCCGTAATGAAACTAACCTATACACCTCCGGTGGATAACACATGTTTTCTGAAGCAGACTGATGGGTTTTTGTAACCATATATAGGTAAGTTTTACAACAGAAACACAGGATTTATGGAGTTTCAAAATAATGGCCACTGTCCACCAGCATTACCAAGCTTAGAAGAGCCAGGATAATCTGGAAAAATCAGTGTTCATTTATAAGAAAAAAGTCATATACACATAGAATGGCTTGGGGTGAGTCAATTCGTGGTAAAGTTTGTGGCAATTTTCATTTTTGGGTGAACTATTTAGTTAAGATGTTTTGTGAAAATGGGCCCAAAAGTCCAAGTCATATTAAATACCTGATGCATGTGCTGAGAAGAGTCTTCCCCATTTTCGAAGACATGTAATGTCAGTGATTCGGATGAAAAAAGAGGAACGCAGTCATTAACGTCCAGGACTGTGATGTTAATGGTTGCTGTGGCAGACCTATGAATATCTCCCTGGTCTTCTGCTATGACAAAAAAGCTGTAGAAAGGCTTCTTCTCACGGTCCATCTTGTCTATCACTGAGACCACACCTAGAACAGAGTCCACCATGAACCCACTTTCTAAAACAGAGAACCGCACCTGCCCATTTGACCCAATATCTTGATCATTTGCGGAAACTCTGTGCAGGCTTGTTCCACGAGGTACATCCTCGTATACTGAAAGACTGTAGGAGCTTTCAGTGAACTGTGGATTGTGATCATTTACATCCTCAATAAGCACTGTGAGGTTTATTGAGCTGAACAATGGAGGAACACCTTTATCCTTGACGTTCAATATGACAGTGAGAACTTCCTCGGTTTCTCTGTCCAATGGCTTCTGTAGGTACACAACCCCAGTCAAACTATTTATACTGAAGGGTTGTTCTTCTGCACTCTCAAAACTGAAAACAACTTCACTATTGGATCCAGCATCAGCATCTGTGGCCTGTACAACCGTGACAACAGAATTGAGAGGTGCATTCTCTGAAAAACTAATAGTACTGGGGGTCGTGATGAGAGGGGAGTTGTCATTGACATCCAGAAGATAGATGGTAACATCCACTGAGGTTGTGAGTCGAGCCTCTATGGGTAGAGCACGATCACTGGCCTGTACAATGAGGCTATACGTTGCATGAGTCTCTCTGTCTAACTCCCCTCTTAGACATAGAGCTTGATTCTGGTTTATAAAGAACTTGCCCTCAAGATTTCCAGATGTTACCATCAAATCCACTTCTCCATTTATACCTGTCAGATACAAGAAAAATAGCACCTGACATAAAACATACTTGCAATAAAATGACTAAGCAGGTGATATTAGTAATCACCAGATTTACATTCAAAAACTTTTTTCAGAAAAAATAAAAATAAACCTTAAAGAAATAAACCTTAACCCTTTATTTATTTGGCTATGCTCATATCAGCTCATATCAGATTACTGAAGAACAATCTGCTAAATATGTACAGAAGAATACACTATGGATGATGCATAAATATATATTCTGGCTGATATGAATATATTTATAATTCTTTTAATGTTGTGGTTGATTATCAGTAAATTACTTACATTAGAATTCTCATGTTTGAATAACTTGAGAAAACATTAATATATAAAATGCAACATGTGCATCACACTATTTTACATACAATATGATATTAATGTATATTAATTTTAAGATTTGCTAAAGATTGCATTTAACAGCCTTACTGCATTATCAGTGTTTTTTATTTTTTTATTATCTTGATCGATTTAGTAAAAGGCTTGATAGACATCCAACAAGAACATAAACATTTTGGTATAACATAACTAGATAAAATATTTCCAGAACAAAAAAATCTATAAACTTGATTACTGTTATTACTAAGTGTGTATGTAAGCCTGAACATCCTCATCAAAAAAATCCCCAAATGGGTCAAAAGGAACTGTGTATTTCACTGTGTACTGAATATTTGGAATACAATATGCTTTCCCCTGAACCTGAAATAAGAGAAGCCAAGACAGGGGGGTCTCCATTATTAGCAGTTGCTAGCATCCCCAGGAGAGAAAACCCTATTCATCATTCTGAGACTGAAGGAGAACAAAAAAGAAATGACGTAAGCTTTAATGAGACCTCTTCAGCCAGTTCTGCATTTCCCAAAGCTTTTCAAATGTGTGAACTTTGAAGTAGTGCTTGAATGCAAATAAAAGCTATGTCCTGTACTTTTACATGTTTCAGTTTGGGTAAGGAATTGTATAATCCAAAACAAAGACAAAATATTTCCAAATAATAGGTTTAAACCAGAAGACAGAAAGTGGATGAACACATGATCACATACGCTATCGATCACATCGGAAGTTGGGGGTTGGAAGTTTTTTTTTAAAAGGTTACTCCACCCCAAAATGAAAAAAATGGTTAATAATCAATTATTTCATTATTATGGAATTTCATTCGAAACACATAAAAACTTAATTTAAGATATTTTGGATGAAAACCAGGAGGCTTGTGACTGTCCCATTGACTTCCATGTAATGAACACTGTCAAGGCCCATCATCAAAAATAATCCATCTGCCATCACTGGTTCAATCGATGAAGCGGTGAGAATACTTTTTGCATGCAAAGAAAATACGACTTTATTCAACAATTTGTCTCCTCTGTGTCTTTCCACATTACTATAGCACCATTTCGGAAAGTATCAGCTGAACACAAACTGTGTATGCTTTTAAGTTTGGGGTGGAGTAACCCTTAAATGTGTTTGAAAGATGTATCTTTGCCAAGAATGCATTTATTTGATAAATAATTCTGTAAAATAGTAATACTATAACATTAACATGTACATGTGTATGTTTTATTTTTATGTGATGTATGTAGTTAAATGTTACCCTCATCTGAATCTGATACATTCAGATTTAGGAAGCACATTCCAACTGGTGAGTTTTCTGGTATGGACGCCGAGAAGGCATCTTGGCTGAACACTGGTGAGTTGTCATTGAAATCAATCACGTTGAAGTACACTCTGACCGTGGTGAGCTCACTGTCCCTCTGCTGAGCTGCTGCAGTCAGGATGTAGTAACGCTCCACCTCAAAATCCAGAACTCGGGACAGAAGAAATTCACCAGAATGTGGATTTAGAAGGAAAAGACCATCACCATCATCCTCCTGAACAGAGTACACTGAGGTTTCATTCTCCTCACTATATACTGTCTTCACATGTCCCACAATTGTTCCTATGAAGGTGACATACAAAGCTGAACTTTATTATATTTTAGCAAATAGAACAAAGTGCTTAAAAAAAAATTAGACAACATAAATAATATAATATATATATATATATATATATATATAGAAAGCAATGCCCACCTGGTGGTGTGTCTTCCCGTACGTCAAATGAATACACAGATTTGGAAAAGGATGGCTGTGTAAACCTTCTACTGCGAAGTGGAGCTAAACCTGATTTGCTTGGCAGAGCTGAGATGTTGATCTTCTTTTCATCACTATTCTCTCTCTGTGGTGTCTGTGGTGAACTGTTACAGCACACGCCATAGAAGAAAATCTGTGTGAACGAAAGAAGAAAATATTTTAGTTATAAATTAAACTAGAAAAATTATAGTAAAGGTGCAGAGCAAGAAACATGGAGCCATTTTAGACTTTAAATCCCACATGACATACAGGAAAGGACTCTTTGTGAAAGACCTTTTCTAAAAGCGGCAACAGTACACCTTGATTTGTGTAATGTCTGTGCTTTGAAAGCTCTCCCCTTACCACAGTATCCCACGCCAACCTGAATATGTTTCTTTATTTGGGTTCCCCAGGTACCTGCTTTTGTTAGGCTCTAAAATGTCAACTTAGATCTGGACAATCTGGTATCCAAAGAGAGGCTCGAGGAATAAAAAGGAATGTTCTTATCCTGTTCAGCTGAATGCACCATAAACTTTCACTTCATTACCATTTATTTTTGTTTTTTGGATTGTGTTTTTTTTGTATTGTTAAGCTACACCAGGTTATTCTGAATATCATTTATTTTTAATTGTATTATTGTTAAATAAAGTATAAATACTACTGTAATTATGCATATATATATATATATATATATATATATATATAAAACAGCCATTTTTAATTTAACAATAATACAAATATAAATAAACAAGTGAGAATTGCATGCACATATATGAATATAAATGTACATACACAAGTGAGAATTACCCACACATTAAATCTAGTTTTATGTCCATATATATATATATATATATATTTAAATAAAACACTTTCATCATATAAACTTTATAGTATTATAATATATAATATTAAATATAGAATACAAATAAAAATATTCATAATTATATTAACTTGTAAATATGACCTTTGCTGTGTATTTAAAAGCTTATGTGTAGCCTAATTAATTCAACACTGCATACTAAACTTTATGTATAAATACTAAAAGTCCAACATTTTAATTACGCATATGCCGATGATGACATTCAGGAGACTGTACAAAACTTAAATTATGTTACAAAGGCTTTCGCAAAAACATAAAGAAATATTTAACGTTAGTTGTTAAAATTACTCACCGTCGCGTGCATGAAAAATACACAGCCGTGCAGTAATCCAAATTTGTTCATCTTTGCTCGTATCCATTTACCTCACTACACAAAACAAGAACTTTTCTCGGACATAAATCATATTTGAGGTGCCGCTTGCTCTCTGTGTGCACCATGTCTCTGACCAGTGTGTGTGTGTGTGTGTGTGTGGCTGATAGACTGTCCTCCTTCGCTGTGACGGTTTTACTGGCTCTTCCTTTTACAACGCCTCTCCAACTGTAACGCGCAGGTAACGTAACGTTAGTTAAGTAATAATGGCTTATAATTACCGACAAATAAACGTAAAATATTACGTATATTATATATTATATGATAGTTAATGTTTATATTGTCAAACTAGAGAATTAATTAATATCCCAGTAGTGTTTAAAAAAAGTAGTCTCTTGTTTTCCAGTGGCTTGACGCCATATTGATCTGTCTACATTGAATTTGAACTGAAAATCATCTATTTAATGTTTCTCCCTCTCATATGGCAGTCAGGTGATCCTCAGTCTTTCTCTGTTTGAATTCAGAGGATGCCAGCATGGCACTCGCCCAGAAGATGAACGAATGGAGAGAGGCTGTAAAAGCTGTTGAACAGAACAACTACAGGAGGATTAATCTTGAATCAACTCTGAATGAAATAGGGCACATCCAGACTGGTTTGTAATAGTGCGTTTTCCTCCTATTGTATTTTTATATGTGAGCAGTCGAGAAAATTAGTTAATAACATACTTCAGCGCGTTATAATTCGTTCATATTTACCAGTTGTTAGAATCTATAGTGACATCTATCGGCCTGAATGCATGAACTGTCCTTGGTTTAGGTATGTATGACAGGTATGTAGCTACTGTCCACAATAGTATGCTACTTATTATAGCCTAAATGGGAATATTTTACCTTTATAGAAAATACCATCTTACTAATACTAAAGCAAATGGGAAAATAATAACAATAGTTTATGTTCTTTATGTTTAAATGTTTAGTTCTAATTAATATTTATTTGAAATACAATTTTGATTCAGAGCTTGATTAAAGATAAACATCATCAGCGTATAAATATATCAATGAGTTATTTACAAATAACTAATTGTTAGTTATTTACTAATACTAGTTATTGTTAGCTAAATATCAATGGGATAGTTCACCCAAAAATGTAAATTGTAAACTGGTTCTTTCTTTTGTGGAACATAAGCCTAAAAGATTATTTGAGAAATTATATTTTTGTCAATATAGTTGAAATCAAGGGTAACCATTCTACAAAATATCTTCTTTTGTGTTTTACATGAGAAAGTAAGTCTTGATAGAAGTTTTGAATGATGTAAGGGTAAGAAAATTATGACAGAATTTATTAGCATTCAATTTTCTGCATTCTAGCACAAAAACAATGCTTTAGACAAGTGCATTTCAATGTAAAAATAAATGCTATCTATAATTTATTTATGTTTTATTCATTAATTTATTCACTCCAATATAAGGCCCTGTAACCAAGCAAAACCTTCACAGGGGAACTTGTGGGCTGGATGGACTGGATTTGTCCAGGGTCGAGCTTTGACCCCAGTTTAGCCCTGCAGGCAACGGCTTTTGTCCAAATATAATAAGAAGCTCAAGACACTATAGTATCAGCACTAGCTCTGTGATGTCAACATGGTGCTATGAGGGTGCAACCAGCTCCATGTAGAATGAAATATCTCTTCTTTAAAGCAGATATAGAGTAAACATTACAAAAATGCTTAAAAAAAATGTGTTTTTTGCTTTAAAGCTTGAAAAAATGATGGAAAGTGTTTGCTCATTAAGCAAATCAAAATTATATAGCGAATACAGCCTACAGCAAACGAGGCACAGAACAGACATGTCTTTTTAGACATGCTAAAAGCTTTACAAAGAACATTGTCATTGCAAAATGGTTGGAAGAGCCCAAGAAGTTTTCTTTAAAATAGTTTTAAATCTAATTTAAAATCTAGAGGCACTTTCTTTGCATCACTGCTTTGTCAATTGCAATCAAAAGGCTCCATTAACCACATTATTCAAACTGATTAGGGTTTAAATTAACTATCAACTCTACCCCTAAAGCGCCCCCTGGCGGATCTAGACTGTTGTTCCGTTTGTTTTTCCATGTTCCAGGTATTACACGTACTTGGTTTACAATAGAGCAATCAAAAAATTGACAGGTTAAGAGCTCGCCCTTGCCCTTTCCCACTTCATATTATTAGAGATAAACTAATCAATAAACAAGCATAAATATTAAGTCATTTAACCCCAAAACAAATTCGAATTTGAATATGTGCTTTAAAATATACTGTCATTTTTATTCTGTCCTTCCTTGCAGAGGACATCAAGGTGAAACCTGAATAAGATGATGTCATTGATTCGTGTGTAGTAATAGTAAACAAAGCAGTTACACATCACGGCCTCAGGGTGTCGCTCTAGTTACATATTCCATAATATACATGCATTGCTCTTGCACATTCACATAATTATCTATTTTAGGTCATTAACCAAAACAATTTGATTTTCAAGTTACGTTTATGCTGTCTGATAAGAGATTGTCTTAACTTTTGACGGCATACTCTACTACACAATATTAAACCATAAACGAGTGTGAAGCAACATTGTGAATTTGATCTCTATTGCACATAACTAGATACTTCAAAAACGTTTAGAGTCTCAAAAGTGCTAAAACATTTAATTGGCTGATGCAGGTCATTTCTTTGTAGATATTGCAATATTAAAGAACCAGTTCATAATACAACGCATACATGGACCAATTACAGTTTTTAGATGATAAAGTATCGCTCATCATTGATACAATCACTGCAGATATTAAGTATATTATGCGCAGTCGCTACAGTAGCTACGGAAGAAAAAAACAGGACAGTTTTCTAAAAAAAGAAATGTTTACTTCAGACACATTCTTGAATGTCAAACAAAGCTGCATTCTTGTAATTAGAGTGGTATTCAAAGTACAGTTAAAGGACCTTATGACGGCAAATACGAAAAATCTTTTTAAAAACTAATATGATAGTGCACTACAGATCTACATAAACCAGATAATTGTGCTATGCACCTTCAGAGGAACAGTTTAATTCATATCATTCAACCTTAAACTGTTCCTTGCAAGAACTACCACTAACAAAAACAAAGATAAAAAAATCATAAGACTGAAGACACATAGTGTTAACTTTACAAAAGGAGAATAACACTGTACATCTTAAATCTGCGCATATGCACAGCCTAACAATTCTTGTTTCTGCTGTATTACGCTTGAAGAAGTGAATCGAGTACATTTGGGTTTATGGCATAAACAAGAATCTAGGCTACATCACTAGGTAACCTACTCATCATCCTCTTCCTCGTCGTCATCCTCCTCCTCTTCCTCTTCTTCATTTTCATCCTCATCATCGTCATCTTTTTTGGATAAGCCTGCGATTCCCTTTGTGCGGTATAGGGCAATATCCTAGAGAAGATACAAACATTAACAACTAGGACAGGTGCAACTTCAATGTAGCAAGAATTTTCAAGACTCTGTACCTTGTCGTACTTCTCCTTGAGCTTTGCTGCTTTCTTCTCATAGGGCTGCTTCACCTCGGCCGATGAGCTATTCCACATTTCTCCAAGCTTTTTGGCGATGTCTCCGATGGACAGACCTGGGTTCTCCCCCTTAATCTTAGGGCGGTAGTCACCACAGAAAATGAAGAATGCTGACCTTGGGGAGGAACATTCCGTTAAACCCTCTTGAAAAAAATTATGCATTTTCATAAGGAGTGCATGAATTTAACATACGGAGGTCTCTTGGGTGCGTTGGGATCCTTAAATCGCCTCTTCTTCTCACCCTTTGGTGGGATGTAGTTCTTCATTTCTCTCTCATAGCGAACCTTATCTTGCTTGGCCATATCCTCGAACTTACCCTTTTCTTTGGCAGACATTGTCTATTTAGAATGAGAATAAGCTGTATCAAGAAGTGCAAGGTACATTAAGGAGTATATTTTTGCAAAGATTTTTTTCAAATTAAATTTGAAAGCATTAAAATTTATCAGCGTTTTTCAGAACAGTACCTTCCATCGCTCTGAACACTTCTTGGAGAACTCAGAGAAGTTTACAGAGGCTTCAGGGTGCTTCTTTTTGTGTTCTTCACGGCAGGTTTGCACAAAGTAGGCATAAGAGGACATCTTTCCTCTGGGCTTCCTTGGATCTTTACCCATCTTTAACCTCTGGGAAAAAAGATCTTTTCAAATAAATGTAATTGACATGCTATACTCTTTAAATATTGGACTCTTTTACAATTATGTGCATATGTGTGTGTATATATATAATGTGTATACATAAAATGGCATACTGCACATTTACAAATTTTTGTTTTTATATTTTATTTTCCATATAAAATGATTGCGTACTGAGGCACATAATGATTATAAAGGAAACAAAAAAATCAGCATGATAAAATGTGCAGTGATATCACATTAACGAGATGGACAGGGAGATGCACAAAGACCGCCTCAAGTTCACGGTTAAAGACAAGGACATCCTCCATTTCGTGAATAAAATCACATATTTAATGGGTTAATATTCATTCCTATGTTTTTCCTTTATTTTTTCCTCTTTATGTGTATTTTAGATCAACTCAATAATCTTAGCAGCATCGCCCAAGAGCGGGCAGATATATTACATAGGGCCCGCCTTAAAGTGCCTAAACGGTGCAACAATAATATTTCTTCTTCCATTTTGAAAAAGCCGTCTTCATGAGAGAAAGCCCCCCTCAATTGTCTCCTCCCACATTCCTGGATAATTTCGAGGACCCAAAATCACCGCACTTCGTCCGTTTCTCGCGCCTGGCCCGCCGCTTTCCGATAGTATAGCCTCCCCTATGGAAGAAGTCCCTCTGTATAACTATAAGCGCTATGCAATGGGAGTTTCGCTCTCGTATGTCCGCCGTTCAACTGGAGCCACATGAGCTCAGCTAGCAGAGCCAACATGGCTTCCTCACTCGCTCCCTTTATGTCTGCCAGCCAGAGCCGCATACACACAACATCGGCGATAGGAAACAATATAAATAAAATTTTCCCCCTTGTTTTGCTTGGAAAACACCAGTGTTCACTAAAATAGACCCTCGGGCTTTCGTACGAGTATAAAAAGCAGTACAAACGAGCTTGGATTAATTTTATTTGATTAGTTAAGTTGAATGGCGCTTGCACCCCGTCAATCTCCATCCCCCGCCACTCAACGCAATGAGTAACGTTATCCTCCGCAAGCCAGCCATATTATATTACTAAACACGGCCACACAACGTCCCGTTCTGAAGGCACAAAATTACTAGTACATTCTCTCGGGACTGGTACATTTTTTTCCGAGCTGTTATTTTGGTCTGTATGTGAGAATGCCACGCACGTCACTGGCTCACACAATAACAGCTTTAACTGAGACCCAAAAAAGCTAACTGCTTTAGCTGGGATGGCTACCTGACAAATATTACAACCCGTCCCAATAAAGACTATTAGAATATTGTCATCTCAAAAGGAAAAATCAATATTTTTTTATCTTCAGAAGATATTTTCAGTCAGGACATTTCACTATGTAACTAAGCGCACTGACTGAATGACAAAGATTTGTCGCTCTGTTTTCACCAAATACGCAACTACTAACAGAAAATGAGTTGTAATATACGACGTCTTTTGAAAAATAGTTAATTTAGGCCCTGACAAGCATATTTTGGCAAAACCTACCTGCCTTTTCTATCTGCAGCCTCTGTGGATACCTAGATAATGGGGCTTTGAAGTACAATAACACCGATGCGCGCTCTTCCAAGTGCGTGCAGAACCCTCCGCTCACTAGAGACACAGTATACAGTCACGAATCCTATTGGCTACCGCCAAGTCTTGAGCGCCTGTGATTGGCTGTTGGCACACTATAGCCCCTACGAGAGCTGAGGTGGGGTTGGCTGCTCATCGGCGAAACGTCATATTTTTTCAACGGCGCGTGAATATGAAAAAACATCCACTGATACAAGCAAGCGTAATAGTATCAGACACCGTTTTATTCTGCAGGGCACTTGTAGTGCATGTGCGTACACAGTTGTTGTTTAAGTAAAGGTTTCAAACTGTATGACGAGTATTGGATTTAAACGTTATTTCAAGGATTTCAATGCCCAACTGCACGTCGATAACTGTCGGAAGAAAAACGAAAGATAATGTATACTTACTACTAGCGCATACTCTGTATACACTGAGTGTATACTTACTACTACTATATTTATCGAATTAAGGATTTTAACCCCAAGTATATTAAAACATATTGTTATGAGTTTTGCAACGCACATGTCTTTCTGCATGTTAGATTAGGAACGTTTCTATAAAATTTAGTGAGGAATAAAGTACGCGCTTGCAACGATAGCAAAACTCGAGTATTTTCTGTTGGGTACACAAAGCACAAGTGCTTTCAATATTAATTTCACTGCATATTCGCATGTAACACGAGCATCACAAAAAAAGGAAAAGAAAAGAAAAGTTAAATAAGTCAAATTCTAAAGCTAGAAAACCCTATGGTTTACTGGTTAATTCGCGGTTCTGTTTTAAAATCGTGCACACAAATTTTGGCCAAACTCAATATAAAATTAATGAATTGTTTTTTTCTTTCAAATTAGTATAACAAGGATTTATTAAACACAAATCGCATTAAATGCACAAAATAGAACGAATAGGCCTTTTTTATTTTTCATTGACAACAGTTATCGTAATCAAGATATCAAAAGCACTTTTTTATTGCTTTTAAAACACAAACCGAACAATAAACAATCATTTGGTTTTGTTGCTTATGTATAGCTGCTCAACTGAAATCTTGAAATGCACCATGTTTTCCACTGAGTGGCGCTACGCCCTAAAAAATCCTGAACTCCAGAAGGTTGAAATTGTAGGCTATATTAAAGAATTTTACAGATTTTTTTTCTTTAACATTAACTACTCTTTTAGCAATTTTAACTAAGGAAATAAAAAATACAGTGATGAAAAATACAGATTTGCTGCATATGGACTAATAAAGTATTTGTATTTATTTCACATGGGACTATTTCACTCAAAAGTGCACTGAATACGTGGAAATTTAATTTCAGTGTGTCGTTTACAAATATTTTGGCCACTTAACATTTTGGTTTGCATCCGTCATTGCGCGCCATGGAGCGCCATTTAGCACTCGCGCGCGCGTGCTGTTGTGCGTTTCCTATAACAACATCAGCTCACAGATAACCTCAGATAGGCATTATACGTTTCAGATCAGCAAGTGAAAACTTTTCGAAAGCATTTCAGGAGCGTCAGTGCAGGATTGCTAGCAGTCTCTTCTTGCAACGCAATGATCTGTAAAACGCGTGAAACATAAGCAGATCCTGGACATTTAAATTTCATTTGGACAACAGTAGCAGAGACAGATCATTTCCTATCTGTCAAGACCTCCATGGCAAATTATGGTTAGAAATTTTATTGTGATTCTAATATTTTCTGAAGTTTATTAAGTAATTATTAATTGTTTGTTTTTTCCACTGTACGTTTTAATCTAGATGTTAACAGAACATGGGAAGCATTTGAGACCTCTCATAAAAGAGATTTCATCTATAGACCCACCCCATCTATTCTAACTCTAAGGTGAGATTATTATTATTCAACAAATGTGATGCAAATGTCATAGGTAGGATATATTGAACTTATTGCTTGTTTTAAACACAAGGACAAAAACATCTGGCAACATCTATATAAATTCATACACACTGAATGATCCAGTTGGATCAACTGCATACAGTGAAGATTTCTGCTGGAAGCCTGTGCCAAAGACTGCTTGCATACGGTCTGCCACAGCATCAGGAAACCGAAGGAACAATCCACACCCAAGCCAGGTAAATAGAAAACATTTAGTAATTTGTTGTCTTGTTGATGTATAATTTGAAAGCATCTGTACTAACGCTTGTGTGAATGTGTGTACTGGGACTCTTAGCTTCACACTAATAACACTATGGACAAAAATAAGTCATACAGACATTGAAAAAACATAAGGGTGAGTAAACGATGGTTATAAAGTACCATACTTGTTCTTTCTTTTACCACAAAGGCTTTCATGGTATGGAGGCATTCTGCTGATCAAATGAAACGTTTTAGTGGTAGTTCCTCTCTTCAGCACACTTTGACTGAGAAGGAAATCCAAAAGGCTTTAAGTGCCCAGTACAGGTCGACTTACAGGACTGATTTTCTTGGATTACCTCAAGGTGAATTTTAGGAATTATTGTATTTATTTGTTCATTTCAAAGCCATTTGAATTTAATATCAATATCTTGTGATTCCGAAGATTATTCAATGCGAAATGTAACAACTTTTTATGTTTTGTCTAACTCACAGGAATTGTGAAAAACCATACAATCT
>JAUMHR010000069.1:12597107-12608203 GCA_032361145.1 Enteromius fasciolatus
ATAAAAGGCTGGTTTCATTTTTAGGTATCTACATTTATGTATATAAAATTTTCCCATCATAAGGATGCTATTAACCATGACGGAAACCTATAAGTGTCCGACTCCGACCTGACGGCCGTCTCTTTACTCCTCCCCCGACTGTAAGGGGTCGCTCTCGTCAGCCGGTGGCAGGCTAGTGTAGTGCATCTCGAACACACCTTCTCTCTGTCGCTCTCTGTACCTGTCCAGTACCACTACACTCGCTATCTTTAAAGCATGCGCTCCCTTTCCTCCTTTCATATAATTGTACGATCCTAGTGGGTTCTCCCACGTGATTAGCCACATGGTGTTCCCAAATGAAGCCCCGCCCCTACTTACGGCAGAAGATTCGGCTCTCCCCGACGGGAGCCGGCTCTTCTCGTTCGCTACAAAGAATCGTCTCTTAGAGCCGGCTCGTTCGCGAACGACACATCACTACTTCAAAAGGAGTCTGACAACAGCGAGTGCTCCACACAGATATCTGTTCTGATCATCATCCAGTCTGTCTGGAATCACATGAAGTAACAGAACAAGCTGACAGACTCAATACAGAAGAACTGTTGCAACGTCTCCAAGATGAAGAAAAAAAAAAAACTAACCTTCAAACAGTACTGTAGCTTTCCAGGTAAAGGAGAATGCATTAATAAAACATGCCATAAACAGATTTAATTGATCAATTAACTTATATTAACTAAATCAAATTAATATTTTGTAAAACAGCTTGTGCTCCGAGGTACACTTGCACATAGTTTTTCAGATAACTTTCCAGGTAGGTTTTTTTCTTCATCTTGGAGACGTTGCCACAGTTCTTCTGGATTTAGTGCGCCTCAGTTTGTTCTGATACTTCATGTGATTCCAGACAGACTGGATGGTGATCAGATCTCTGTGGAGCACTGGCTGTTGTCAGACTCCTTGTGCAGAATAATCTCACTGCATTATTACAATTAATATAAAATAATGTTTGGAAATGTAAACTGAACTCACACGCTACCGCAAAACATAGAAATAACAGACTTAAAACCATTTTTTGTAAGTGAAAATACTAGTGACCTAGAACTTTTGCACAGTACTGTACACACACACACATATAATATATGTTTGAGGTGTGTAAAACTAAGCACTACTGATTATTTTTCTTTACTTTTGCAGCAAAAAAAAAAATAGTATATAGAATAACATCTGAAAAAGAAAATCAAAAACATGGTTTGCAATATATATATTCATTTTCTAAATGTCGTGTGATACTTTCTTTTTTAAATTACTGTTGTTAAAGCTGACTGTTTTCCTTTTATATATTTACATATAAAACCCATATAAGTTTGTTTAGTTTATATGTGCATTTATTGTTATAGTAAATATATATATATATAAATTATATGAATTTAAAAAAATGTTAATACATTTAAAAAAGATCTAAATATATACTGTATGTGTGTGTATTTATATATACATAATAAATATACACAATACACACATTTATTGTGTAAATAAAAACGTTAATGTGGAAGCAATTACTCGCTAATAATCATTTGACAGCACTACTTTTTACATAAAAAATAAATAAATAAAGTATCATATAACTTGTTAATGGCTGAATAACATATTATTTGGCTTATACTGTTCATACACTCATGATTAAGAAACAAGTACAATGTTGCACCTCTATGTCAATTTCATCACACCCATCACAACTGCGAATCTCATTTATTTCTATGGTTCAGATTCATTTGAGCTGACCCTCAGGACCATAGTAGCTGAGCTCACGCTGACTATACCAGTGGTTGAATGTTGTGCACTTTATATTCGGCTGTGGAAGCATGATACATATAGCAATAATTCACATTCAAAATATGATATCAGCATCATCTATATGCCTCAATATGAATGCTTCTACGGCCTGAAGGGAAAGCCCCTTGATTCTCACAGATCTTCGCCTTAGCAAAAGGCAGTGATGTGAAATCTGAATAAAAAGACTCCAGAACAAAAGGCTTGCTCCTGTAAAACGTGATCATTTTGGCTGATGGAAAGGGATGATTCCTGCCAAATATCTCGTAACAGCTGGAAGGTATGGACAAGTAAGAGATGCATTAGTATGGGAGATGTAGAGTACAGCCGATGCATGTAGATAGTGTATAGTGTTAAACCAAATAAAATGAAAACAGCAGCCTGTTCCCCTGGGCTTGTTTCTGATATAATGTACAGTAGCGAGCTGAGCTTACGATTTGCCTTCATCTGCTTCACTGGTCCAGGACAGAGAAACAGGGAATGGGATAGCATCTGTGATTGCAAAGTCTCGCACTCCGAATGCAGGAGAGAGCATGGCACAGTATGGAAAAACATTACACAGAAGATTAATTTTTCATGCAATCAATATTTTATTTTTGTACAGGTTCACACTGTTTTCACATTCTGCAAAATGTAGTGTTCATTATGCCTCAAAACACAATACCTTTTAAAAGTTTGGGGCCAGTAATTTTTTTCTTCAGCAAGAACTGAACAAATTGATCAAGTAACATACATTGATTTATAATTTACAAGATATTATTTCAAATAATTGTTAAGAAATCTATTCAATGAATCGTGAAATAAAAAAAAATTAAAAGCATGTTTTCAACATTCTCAGATATTTAGCATTTTTAAAAACTGGGAAAGTTATTATGTTAAAATGTATTTTTTTTATTACTTATTGTTGTATGTTCAACTTGGAAAGGTGAAAATCGATAGAAAACATGTAACATTATTACACCATTCTGCTATAAATATCCAAATTATGCTGCTTGTTACCACTTACCTGTAACGCACAGCCTCTGGCCACTGCTTCATCTGCATTCAATGTAGAGCTGACATCCCTCCTGAAGAACTTACTGATCTGGGTCTTTACAGCAGCCGTATGGCTCCCTACAATCTCCACAGCACTAACGTCCCAAAGCCGCACCTGAGCCTGTTCTACAGCCCTCATCACTCTGTCAATCAAGGCCAGCACATAACTCCTCAAATTTGGCCCTGTGTGGAAGAGGAAGGTGTTTAGCTTAAGTAGCCCAGTTGCAGTTCTGTGATGTCATCAATACAGACATGCATTTAAGTGCAAATAAGCTTTTCTTAAATTAAGTACAAATTAAAATTTGAATATTCATAAAGTAATAGCAGCTTTATTAAGGTGCTATCAAAATAGAGTTGCACCGATATTAAGAATTATTCCAATAAGATACTACATGTTTTCATGCCTGGTAACCGATGAATAGCAAATATTAAAATGATGTGCTATTTTATTTGCTTTACGTATTATTTATGCCAAGACAGTAGCTGTCGATGTAATTTTGTAAAGAAACAACAAAAGTTTGCATTTTCAGGTCCTTAAAATGTTGTTGTGTAAATGAATGGCCAAAATGGTTAAAATATTTCCATTTTTAGTTGCAAACAGTGTTGTGTAAACACCTCTTTAAACATTTTTCCAAAAATCCTCTGCCGTTGCCCAATAGCTGATATGCTATAGTTATATTGTGCATTAAAGATATATAGCGCTAAATAACAGTTCAGTCACACACCTGCTCATTTTCCCACATACGTCTTTATCGTCCATAAAGCGCTCGATGTTGAGGAGAATGTCTGTGGAGTTGCTGCTCATCAGTTTCTTGAGTTTCTCACATTCTTGTGTCAGTCTCAACATCGCTCGAGCCTCGGACTTCACATCCATCTTGTACTTAGACTTAAATTCAGCACAGAAGTATTCCGCCAGCCTCTGATCAAAGTCTTTCCCTCCCAAATATGGATCAAAGGCGGTCGACAGCACCTGCAAAATACAGAGCATTCACTGACATGCGTGAAAATTGCAGAGTTGGGGATCTACACGAGCGTCTGACTTTGGCTGAGACTCACCTTATGTTCGCCTTTGTTGAAAGCACAAACAGTCACCTGGAGAGCCGAGTGGCCCATGTCTACAAATGCCACAATCTTTGGATTCTCATCACAGCCTGGAAGATCTTCCTTTTATATGCCACTGGAATGATAAATGACGCTGTCAACATTGCTTCGGATGTGCCAAAGCACTGTTGTTGGGAGCTTCATTCATTGAAAAAGATACCTGCAGTGCTATCATTCTTAGCTTCAGACAATTCAAGCTGGCGGTCTTGGCAGCCTCCAGCTCAGACCTCCTTTCTGAATCAGTGAAGAATGAGGGGATCTATACATGACAAAATCATTTGTATGGCAAAAGAAATGACACGAACAAACCATTGGATTTTTTTTGGTTTATGTCCAAATTTAAAAAAAGGGCCTGGTAAAATGTTACTGCTGTATAAAAATAAAGCAAGGCCTTTTCTCTAAAATATCATGATGACAAGGAATAAAAATGACTGTGATACATTATTAGCACTATAAATAATTTTAGGAGAATTTCTAATTAACTGAAAGCCTCTATTTCTGGTACATGCCCCTGGTAGCCATTAAATATAATGAAAATAAATTATTTATTCAAATATTCATGGCTTTGGTGCAAAGACGTACAGAGATGACACACTCCACCACTTTCTTCTGCAGATTAGCTTCTGCGATGTCTTTCAGTTTGGTCAACAACATAGCCGTGACCTACTCGATGCAGAAATTATGCTCCTGGTCAAGGTACATGACCTAATCAAGACAATGAAAGTCACAATTTAAAAAAAAAATAACAGGAGAGTTCCCCCCCAAATGAAAAAATTCGGAAGACATATTCGTTGCCAGGCCATCCAATATATAAATGAGTTTGTCTCTTCATCGGGACAAAAATGGAGAAATTTACACCATTCCCCTCCTATAGATCCTTTACAGTGAATAGGTGCCGTCAGAATGACAGTCCAAATAATGGATAAAAACATAAAAACAGGATCTGGATGCAATAGTTTGACATAAAAAATAAAAAAAAAGTCAAACATGCATACGTTTGTTAACTTGTAAGACATTAACTGATGGACTGGAGTGGAGAGTATCAATTACTAGTGGATTATTTTGATGATTTTATTAGCTCTTTGGGCTCTCAATCGGACAGGACCTGTTCACTACAGATGAGTTTGATTTGTGAGCAACTCTTGATATTCTAACGCACTGCTGGACATCCACATCTTAGATGATTCTTTATGGGACTAATGAACACAGCGTTTACCTTGAATGGAATGATCCAGAAACAATCTGCCATGTAGTCGCTTAAAAAGAGAGATGGTGCATGCAGTATTGGTAATCATCTAGAACAAGTAATATATACTTTTGCTTCATTAATAAATATAATCACAGAAATACTCACCTGCAGCATTACCAATGCTTCTGTTCTTTGAATTAAATGACACAACAGCTCTAAAACAAACAAAAACAAGTTCAGGAGAGTTACATTTTTAAAAGAGTCAAATAACTAATTTTAGCTCACGTGTTTTGGAATGTGAATGTCATTGACAAGTGACAATGAGGAAACATGCAACTTATTGACTAGACTTGTACTTGACTTTCGGTTTAGGTGGATATTAACATATGGAGTGTCACTGTTCATCTGAAACCTTTATATAGTTAGCAAGCACAGCATCCACTTACGGCGTGCATCTGTCCGTAAATTCATTAGACGCGGACTCGATTCCTCCGCTTTTGACCACAGCAATACAGCAATTCTGAAAGCCCACATCAAAGCCCTCGACAGCCATCCTGGACTCCGAGCGGTGTGTTCTGGTCACATAAACAAACCCGCCAGTACCTGTCAGTCCAGTCACTTTCGCGCGCGCAATACTTTAGTCCTCGCGACCCATTTATATCGCGGTTCAACACCGAACTTTCCAGAAACTTCCATTCACTGCAGCAGCGGCGGCCCTGCTCGGTCCAGCCCGCGCACTGTGATTGCGTTCCCCGTTCAAGAGCTTTCGGCGCAGCCTGCTGAGCTCTTAGCGTCGGATGGGTTGCTGTGGTAACCGTAAGAGATAAAAAGCATGCATTTATGATCTCGTTATATTAATAACGTTCATGCGTTTGTTAGTACGATGAGGGGATATTACAAATCTACCAGTTCAATATTTGAACCCCAGTTTGTTAAAATCTAACGATTAATTATTTTAATTGTGTGCATGGCCGTACAAATCCTTAGGCTACTTTTTATTTTAGATAACAGAATTTTTAAATGATTAGTTTGAGGATGTTATTGTGGCTCGGAGTGACAATTGTTTAGTTTTTAAAAATCTAGCTAACGTTAACTAAATTATTTCAGTCTCTGTTGGCATATTTCACGCGTGGGAAGGACTTCATAAATGTAATGTAAGGTAGTCGTGACAGTTGTATAAAAACTTAATAGAAAGATAAATCATTCAGTGGGCCTATATTTCACTCTCAAGCTCTGCGTTTTTATGTGATTTATCAGGGTTTTATTGAAAATATCGTTTTAAAGAAGTCATGACTAAGGACAAAGTATAAAGTGAGTGTTTACGCCTCGTGTCATCTTTTGCCATATTTTATTGAAAGTGAATGAAGCTATCATTTGCTGAACTATCCCTTTAACGAACATTTTAATCACACTTGTAATGTTAGTGCCAAGCACTGCCCCTTTTGTAGTAGTTAGCGACGCGGTCACTAGAGGGCGCAGCTGAGACGCGCGTTCAACAGGAAATGTCTTCGCAAAACAAAGCTGGGTAGTGATCGGCACGCACAGTAGTGACTGTTGGATACAGGATCAGTGCAAACACTCTGCTACTGCACATTTACAGCGAGCTGGCAGCGAGCGGTGCCCACGCGTCTTCCTACTATGCTTTCCATAAACTCTCAAAACGGATACAGTGTAGCCCGATGTTTCTTGCTTTGGTCGCTTGGTAAGTATTTCTCTGCTCGTTTCTCTACCAAAAGGAAGTTTTTTTTCCAGCTCGAGAGTCTTAGGTTAAATTCTATTGCTGTTTGTTTTAATGAGTCGTGTTTACTTCTTTTACAGATTGAAAAGCATATGCTGAAAACAAACTGTTAGTAATGACAAGGTTATTAACCTATTTTAAATAAGCTGTCACGAATGACACTTCCTTTTTCTTGTAACGGCTTTCCCGCACTCCGTCAAGTTACGAGGAGTGCTTTTAAATGGATGTTTACAACTTCGTTTGACAGTTGCATGATTTAAGATGTGGGAAGCATGCATGGTTTTTCAAACTTAGCTGTCTAGTATACTGAATGAATTGTGGAGCTGCCTACCTAGGTAACAGTTTGGGCATCATAGGTATGATTGGTTGATTCAAAACCTAGTGAGCTGCCTGTCTAGACAGCATTTTGTGTATTGAAGGTCTGATTGATTGTGTCTGGAAACCCTACTGAGCTGCCTAGCTTGACAACATTTTTGGGCATGATATTTTGTATCTCAAAACCAGCGAGCTGCTTGTCTTGACAATATTTTTGGGCATCCTATGTGATTTACAGTGAATCAACTGCCAGAGTCTGGTCGTCACTGTAAATAATTCATTGAACAGACTGATGCGCAAGAGTCTGAAGCACAACAGTTTGGAGCAGAAGTGTGGAAATCTGAAGTATTGTTGGAAGAATATGTAACTGAAACCTTCCTCTTTCTCCACCCTTGCCAGAAAAATGAGTAGGGCTACATTTTAAAAAGAGCGCAAGTGCAGATACAACTGCTTTAATGTATCGATCAATGCCTATAAAGACAGTTTAAAATGGACATTTGTGGATATTAAGGTCATAAATCAAACCTACAACCACCTGACTGCATGAATTGTGTGTTTGCAGTTGATGTAAGATTATACGCCAGTCACGTAAATGCAATTCAAGTTGTTGGACTGAGCTCCTCATCTGTTTCTACAGTAAAAAGCCTGTGGATTCCACTAACCTAATGCGTCTAGCTAACACCTGAACCACAGGCAGATTGTTCTCTGTCTGATAAGAAATATTATCAGTGCCCCTTATTTTGTGTCGGTTTCGCTACTATTAAAGTGCTTTGATATGCTTTGATTTGCAGGGAAAAAGAAAGTCTCTGCATTAATCATTAAGCTATGTACAGTATGCTGAAGGACCTCAGACATAACTGTTTATGAATTTTTTGATTTGCACAGAAGATACACCTTGCTGTTCGAGAAAGAGACTTGTGGTTGCTGATATCTTGAGGTACTGACCTAGTTTTAGTACTAACACCGGCAGAGTTCAACGGTAAGGGCCCGCTGGTCTGGGACACACGAGGGAGTTTCAGGTCAAAACCGTCACCTGCTCTATCGGCTAGTTTTGCCTTATCTTTACATCTTAATTTTGTCAGTCTCCGTTTTTTTTTTATGTGATGCATTGAACGTTGCTGTTGTCAATTTGTCTGGCTGACTGACATGAAGTTTGGTTAAAATTGCCAGAATTATGCAATAATAATAATTTCATACATTGAGCAATAATTAAATACATTGAACGACTTTTAGGGACACTTTATAATGTTTATAATGAAAATCAAA
Organism: Enteromius fasciolatus; assembly: GCA_032361145.1. NCBI lineage: Eukaryota > Metazoa > Chordata > Actinopteri > Cypriniformes > Cyprinidae > Enteromius > Enteromius fasciolatus. The sequence continues at coordinate 12,605,555 of JAUMHR010000069.1, forward strand.
CATTAACAGAAATTTATTGGTAATATTATATGAAAAGATAAAAAAATATACAATAAAAAAATGTTGAATAAAAATAGAATAGCAGAATTTTTTTTCTGCCAAATGAAAACATGGCAAGTGCTTATTGCCCTACCAGTCCCAACTGGGACAGTAGCAAAAAATATTTTGAGCCCTGATCTGACTTAAAATATGCTGTACTATTTTCCCTTTATGGAACTTTCTGTTTTAAGGTCTTATGAAGATGTATATGTCAAGATATCAGCGCTGTCCTGCTTTATTATTTATGATGTGCAGAACAAAACTTTAAGAGATAAGATATCTTTTTGTGTGTACCTGCAGGCAGAAGAAATGATCAGTCAGAGGCCACTGAGGTTTAGCTGTGAGGCACAGTTTAAAAACAAAGCCATTTAAAACATGCATCAAAGATGTTTTGTTAGTTGATGAGAAATATTGCGAAAAGTGAAATAACCAGCAGGTGTTTTTTTAAGTCTTTCCCCCACAGATGTTGTTCTGTTCCCATAGAAGTTATTCCGTCGCTTGAGTTAGGAGACAGTTTAAGCTAGCAGTTTTGAAAGATAAAAGTCCTGTTTACACCTGACAGTTAAAAAGATAAACACACCAGTACTCACTGTCTGAAAAAGTGACTGTCAAATACATATCTAAAGTTATGCAGGGAGTGCAGGAATCTATGGATGGCATGAAATCACCTTGGCGGTGTGAAGACTTGCGCTCTGTTCTGCTTATCAGTGAGAGGCAGTCTTAGGATTTGGCTTGGGATTGAAAGCCATGGGAGATGGAGAAAAACTAGGCATTTCTGATGAGCAAAGAAATGCCAGTGCATGCTCGTTTTTCTCCCAATTTACTAACCTGCTGTAATAGAGCAGCAGAACAGAAGATCTACTTTAATACTTTTAATACTTTAAGACAGAGACGGTTTTAGTATTTTATATTTAATTATTTAACTGGAGACACAGTAAAATAATGTGCATTGAAACAAAGGTCGACCAAAATTCAGAATTTAGCCCTCATGTTGTGTTTGAGGCTTTGACAGTGAACTAATAGCCATTTTAATAGCTTGTTTAATAATCTTAAACTTTAAGATTATTTTAAGAGTTCATTTGCATAAACGGATAACTCCAGTTTGAACAGTTTTCAAAAATCAAGTTTTTTCATTTTGCATTTCAATTTATCTCAATCAAACTGCAGTTGGGTTACTTTGATTAGGTAAAAAAAAAATATATATACAGCTTACTACTAACACAAGTTATCTGTTTTTACAAATAAAATCTAAAAGTTAATATTTCATGACTCTTCAAATTCATCATAATATAATAATTTATGCCATTAATTCAGACTAATAAATTATGCTTAGATATTATTCCTCCATAAATGAAAAGTTAATTTATTAAATATACAATATAATTAGTACAGTATAAATACATTGTAATAAATAGATCACATAATTTGGGATTTTTAATATACTTAAATGGAACATATTATTAAAAATGACACTTAAATCACACAAGGTTCTTTGTATTTCATTCCATTTAATTTTACATTCTCAAATTTGAATTGTAATTCTGCATGCTGTCTTTTACCAAATTTAAGTTCAATTTAGGAATTTAAATGGAAAATAAAGCCACAATGTATGGTCTTTTCAATGTGTGGAGCTCAGTTTTTGCAGTGTGTACTGTGTCGTCCGCACTAGTCAGACCCTGTTGGGCTGTCTAAAATTAAGAAATTGATCCACATGATTCATATTCATAATGGCAAGTAAGCAATGCTTTGTTTAAGATTTGTATGTTTGGTTTCTCTTGACAAATACAGACTATTCCCAGCTTCTTATATGGACAGTTATTTCCTGTCAGGCTCATGTAAATGTACTAGGGCTGCAGATAATAGATTTTTTTTTAATTGCAATTACTATTACAGGTGCCACAATAATGTATTCATTGTTACAATTATTCGTTCAAAGTCCACTTATGCCATTCTGTATGCTGTTTTTTTCTTTGTAGGGCTAGGCGATGTATTGATTGGTGTATTCATGTGCATCTCGTCAGTAAAGTCGGTTCTTTGTTTAGAGGTAAATCTCCGTCATCTGTTTTCAAATGGAGTGGCAGTTAATACACAGAGCCGTAGATCACTGACGAGCTACGCAATATCGTGTTCAGTTTTGCAGGGAATTCATTTGCGATACTGAACCTGATATTGAGTAGCTTGTTAAGATGGCGCATGACGAGATAGGCATGAATATCACCCAGCTCTAATTAAAGGGTTTTTCCATTATTTGAATTATAGGATTAGTATAACGTTATAATACCATTCACAGTTTTGCTCTTTATATTATTTAAAGAATAAACCAATTCAATGTATAATTGGTATTTGAGGTTTAATACTATAGAAAAGCAATACTTCAGCTTATGTGTAAAAATATGGCATGCAGTTGCTTTAAACAATTGTATAAACATGATTCAGTGTAAATTGTGATAATCGTAATTAATAATCATAACAATTACAATTTCAAGGAAATAATTGGTGATTTAGATTTTTGGCATAATTATGCAGCCCTAAAATGTACATACACTATATTACCAAAAGTTTTCGCTCACCCATTCAAATGATCAGAATCAGGTGTGCTAATCACTTGGC
>JAUMHR010000069.1:12639367-12651362 GCA_032361145.1 Enteromius fasciolatus
TGCAAAATGTACATTTTATTAATTTTAACAGCTGTTACAGATTGTTCAGATGCTCACCGATGCTCCTGAAGGAAAAACCATGCATTAAGAGCCGGGGGCTGAAAACTTCTGAACAGAATGTGTAGCCTAAAGATGTAGTAAACATCTTTTATATGAAATGTCTTATTAAAGTGAGTACTAAATAAACTTTAACATGCATTTTGGTTATTTTGGTGAAGAAAAAAAAAAGTAAATAATTTTGCAGATTCAAAAAGGAGGATGTTAACATTTGACCTTGACTATCCATATACATGTAGGCCTGTGTGTGTGTTATAAATGCATATCTATAAAAGATTCAGTCACACATGTATACAGCCACATACACATACATAAAAACTTGAAAGCGGACTTAGCACAAAGGCTTTTAAAAGTGGAATTGTGGCACTGAAAGCTCAAGGATGTGAACAAGGAGCTTGAGTGAACAGCGTACATTTTCTTTCTAAGCATCTATCCCTGAGGCAGGCAGATCTGTAGAGATGAGCACAACGCGATTTAGGAGGTAAATCCCCTTCCCATCAGAGCCCGCAGATCAATAGCAGCTTTGAGGTTGAGAAGGACAGAGCGGAGACGACGGGCAGCAACTCTAAATTAAAGCAGCATGACACTACATAACAGATCCTGCCTGTAGCCCTTGGCTCTCTCTCGCCCTTTAGCTCTGCAGAGAGGGTTCAAGCAAAACAACTGATGTAGGCTGTATCTCATTATGCTCGCTATGACATGAATTGATATGAAATGAAGACTTTGGGCACTAACAAGGACCTTGATGCAGTAAGTATATGAAAAATTATAGCAAAAAACATTATTTATTTACCGTATATACTGTACATATTTCTATGGTTTTATATATGTATTAGTGTTATCAAATAATTGAATTGCAATGAATCACATCTCAAAAACGTTTTTTTAAATAATGCATTATATGTATATGTAGTGTGTATAATTATGTGTATAAATATATACACATTCATATATACATGTGACCGACTGGCTTGTGAGTAACCAGGGCGACGCTGATTTTTTTTTTTTTTAAGAAATACATCTAATATTAATTTATATATATATATATATATATATATATAATATTAGTGGTGGGCCGTTATTGGCATTAACGTGCTGCGTTAATGTGAGACTCTTATCCCGCAATAAAAAAATATCCCCTTTAATCTATTCACAAAGTTGGGTTGGGAGCAGGGTCTATACTACGCAAGCTATGATGACTTTCACCTTGATATTTTAGCGCGGATGTATTCCTAGGCGAATTACACTGTAAGCCCTATTCAGATGGGACTAGTTTTCTAAACTACTGTACGTGTGAGCTTCGATTCTTATCACCTGTTGTCCGTGTTTTTCATGAACCATTTCGGACGGGACTAACACCTCTGTGTTTATTACAGAGATGAGAGGGTCTGTTTTGTTGATCTGGGCGTCACAGAGATCACGCGCTCTGTATGCGTGCATTGCTCTAGTCATTCAGATTGATTACAATTAGTAGAATCACAAATACCATGGTGAAGCTAAATGGCTAGTGCAGAAAAACCATGTTAATATGTGGTTACTACTACTACTAATTCAACTATTATGATTTTTATTTGCAGTAAACTCATGTTTAATTTTGATAATTAAAACATATGTAACCGAGTGAGTAATCTTACCTGATACTGATATTACAATAGCCAGTCTTAACAGTTTACGTGATCTTTTATTTGTAAATATAGCATTTTTGATAAAATGTAAATAATATAGATATATTTAAAATGATTAATTTTTAATATTTAAAATCATTTTTTAATTACATTTGTTTTGTGTGTTTTATGCTGTATGTATGGTATATGGTATTTATGGATTTATGAAGCATGCACTTATACATTTTTGTTGGACTGATGACTTAAAACATTTATACTACACATAAAACAAAATAAAAAAATTTTTTTTAATAAAAACCAAAACATTTATATGAATCAATTTCTAAATTATTTTTTACATAATTAAAAGATTCAGTCAGCACTTTTTTATTATTATCTATTATTATTTTTTTATTTATTATCTGTGATTTCATGGTATATTTTAATTGTAATGATGTTATGAAATATGTGCTTGTACATTTTTGGGGGCCTGACAACTTTCTGATGTTATAAGTCTATTGGTTAATTCTGTATTCAGTGAAGTGAATATAGCAAGCAGCCAGTTCTTGCTAGTTTGTACAGTGCATTTTGGGAATGAACATTTCGGTACACTGGAACGTTTCTAGGACAATGGGAGAGCCCTAGAAACGGCTGACGTTCTGTGAAGACTGCTTACCACTTAACTAGAGAGCGGACTGAGGCACACAGATTGTTTGCTCATGTCAGCTGTTTTCCACATTCTCACTCTTTCTTAGCCTGTCTCGGAGGAAGATTACGAAGCTGTCGTAGTCTTCATACACCTCGTCTTATTTGTGTTGACAAATGAGCCTCATTTCTCAGAGTTGCTTAAAAACCATCATGAAGAGAACTCGATGTCTAATCATAATTCATGATGTTCAATATTCACTGTACGGCGACATTTCTGTGACAATGTTTGAAAGGAACCTAATGAAGAGATCCAGAGAGCTGCGGCTGGCAAAAAGCTGAAGCTAACAGAAACAGCGCTCATGATGAAGTGAATGCAAGGCTTATTAAAAAAGTGACGCTTCTCATTGCTGTGCGGGTTTTATTGCATGCCAGAGCTTTCCCACTTGGGAGAATGCATGAAAGCAAAGTTAATTCTCTTACCCAGCCTACAGATTTAGAGTCTGATTTTGTGTGTGGGTTTTGTAGTGTAATGAAGTGCAATATGAGTGCATCATTAAAAAAAACACCTGCATTTTACCGGTTGTACTCATAGTTAAAGTATATGATTGATGATACAGCACCATCTGCATGAAGTATTCCTGCAATTATGTGTTTTGATGTTGTAGGGTTTTGTGCGATCAATGTGTGTAGATATATTAGATCTCTTATGTTACTTTTAGAGGAGTGATTAATATTTGATAACCTACGCAACCTCATGCAATTATAAACCTGCATTACTTTCTTGATTTGTTAAAGGAGAAAAATAAGTTTTTCTGTGCATTGAAAGTAAATGTGGACAGAACTGTCGACCTCCAAAAATATAATAGAAATTAAATAAAATGACCAAAAACATACAGTCAAGGTGAAAGATATTGACACCCTTGGTAAATATGATTTAAAGAAGGCTGTGAAAATTAATCTGCAATGTAAATCTTTTTGATCTTTTATATTTAAAAAATCGCAAAAATTCAACCTTTCATTGAATAATACGTATTTAAAATAAAGGGAAATATCATTGTGAAATAAATGTTTTTCTCAAATACACATTGGACACAACTATTGGCACCCCTAGCAATTCTCATGAGTAAAACATTTCTGAAGTGTATTCCCATTCATATTCACAGTTTTGAGCACTCCAGGGTGATGAAGATGAAATTATCCAGCCATGGCTTCCTGTTTTACAGAAATATAGATAGGAGGGCCCAAACAAACAAAGCCCAAATTCCCTTAATCATCAACACAATTAGAAAAACAAAGAATATATTTCTGATGTGCAGCAAAAGAAATTAGTAAAAGTGGCTTTACGGAAAGAGCCAGAGCAGTGAAAATTCACATTTGCACAATCAGGGAAATCATTTAGAATTTCCAATCAACAGAAAATGTTACAAAAATGCCTGGACATCTGTCTATATTGTACTAATGCATGGTGAGGTGGCCAAAGACTCTCCCAGGACCACAGCTGGAGTATTGTGTACCTTTAAAAAAGTTGAGTTGAGTACCTTAAAAAAAAAAAAAAAGTCAAACAGCACCTACAGTACATTTCAACATATCAAGAACAATTCTCCTCGCTCATCCAAAAACAAACTCTAGCATGTTCAGTTGTCAGACAGGACTGGAACTACAAATGGGACTGGCTTCTATGATCAGATGAAACTACAAAATTAGCTTTTTAGCAGCAAACACTCAAGATGGGTTTGGTGAACACAGGGATAAAGTATACTGCTGTGTTTTTGTTGTTATGGTCCTATACTTCTGCTGGAGGTTCTGGACATCTTGTTTATACACATGGCTTAATGGATTCTATCAAATCCAACAGATAAAAAATCAGTAAGTGACTGACTGTTAAAAATCTTTTAATGGGCCATGTTTGGATCAAACCGTACAATAATCCAAAAACAACACAAAAATGGGTCACTGAGCACAAAACCAAGCTTCTGCTGGCCATTCCAGTTCTTTGACCTGAATCCTGTAGAAAAAGAGTGAGGTGAACTGAAGAGAAGAACCAACATGGAGCTGGTATACTGAAGGGTCTGGAGTGATTCTAGATGAAGTAATGGTCTCTGATCTCTTGTCAGGTGTTCTCTAACCTCATCCACACATTACAGGAGTAAATGTGGAGCTGACAAATGGAGGCCAATGTGTATTACAGTAAAACAATTATTGCATAATGATATTTCCCCCATTTTAAATTATTATTATGTAATGAAAGGGTTTTTTTTTTTCACATCAGGAACTTATTACATCAAATTAAATGGTGACTGAAATGGTGTTTTTTTGGGGCTTAAAATAAAAATATGTGAATAAATAAATCGAAAGAATTAGCTATTAATTAAACTATTTTTGTATTTATTGTAGGGTTTATTTATTTATTTATTTATTCTACAACCAGTGATCTATTAAAGCCAGTTATTTCTTTATTAAAAGAATATTTTATTAATTGAAAGCGTTTGTCTTTTTTATTGATTTATTTATTATGTTTAAGCATTTTGTGCTCAGATGCTAATATGATGATGTCGCTTGGCTGGTTTGCTGGTAAATATAAAGTTCATGTAAAGGTCACAGTGACTGTGTTGACATTAGATAAATGTCACAGATTGTACCCAGTGAGATCAGCATCTCAGCATGTGAAATTAGTGTCTTAGTTACACCACTCACAGGTCTTCAAACGAATCGTTTCTATTAAGTCCACCCTCAGGACTCGATGGCTCTATTGACGTGTATCATTGAGGCGCTTTTGAGTGCATGGTCTGTTTTTAGAACTCATTATAAATGGATCCTTTGTGTATTATTCAAGAGAGCACACTGCGTAGTTTTGAGTGTTTCAGTGTGATATACTGTAGTAAACAGCTATTGCAGATCAAGAAACCTACTCCATCTCGAATCCAATCTTAACTGTTTGGTAACCATGGTGATTTTAGTTCCCATTTGGAGCACTGAACTTGTCAGATCCTGAGTTGAAACTTACAGTACGATAGGAAGTTGTTATACGGCCCCAGAAGCAACTGTGCCAACTTGACCTTGAGCCCAGAGAGTTCTGCTTTGTGAAAACTGGATTTTTAGATAGAAATCTTGTAATATATTCGTCAACGGACAAATGCATCACACTAAGCCCTTTCCCTTCCCAGAGCCAAAACCCTCCAAATGTTATCTGTTCAGATAAAGGGATGATTATCTTCAGGGCTTTTTGATTTATTAAAGAGACAAGAAAACATTGGAGAGAGCAGGAATTAGAACATGTTGCACACACTGGACTCACTAATGCTCAGTGTGCGCTAACCAAGAAACCACAGTGCCAATGTTTTCACTTCATCTGGAAATATTGTGTCCTAACTTTACTTAATGTTAGAAACACCTTTTGCAATGCTAAATTGTTTTTGGTGAATTTTAGGCACAACATTTGGATTTATTAGATGAAAGGTCTGCATGTTCTGCATGAATGAGAAGTTCCCACAGAGATACTATCCTTGCAACAAAATCATTCTGACCCTTTGGTAAAGTCATGATTCTCAATGGGAAATTGTTGAATGAAAGGCCTGATATGAAGGGTATGTGTTTTTCTCTGTGTTTGTTGTAGACTTGAGAGAAGTGGTGTTTGTCATCCAGAGCCAGAGGAACTCTTTCCATGTTCGGCAGGCGGAGAAACTCAGAAAAGACCTTCTGCTGCAGACACAAGCTCTTCAAGAGGTATTAATATATATATTGTTCTATATTCACACTTACCCTTTTTTCATGATCTTTTGTCCTTATACCTGGCATGGGATCACATAATTGAATCTGTTCAACCCAAAGAGAAATTATTTTTGCAGTTATGTTTAAATTTTGGCTTTCTAGACAATTACAGCCATCTGTCATAAACCCTTTTCCAAGATAGACATACTGTGCCTTTATCGTTATAGTTGTGGACTCGTTAATATTGAGAATTTCTTTTAGAACAATATCATCATCTTTATAGTTATGGCCCTTGGTGTGAGGGGCCTTTATTTTTAATAGTGTCCTCAAACTATGAAATTACACATGATGAAAGTATGTAAAATTGAGTCTTATTATTAAAAATATTACACTAAATAAAATAACACAATAATAATAATAAAAAATAAAAAAATATATATACATAAATATGCACTACCGTTCAAAAAAATGTGTTCAGTAAGATATTTAATGGTTTTTAAAGAAGTTTCTTCTGCTCATTTATTAGATTAAAAATCCAGAAAAAACAGTAATATTGTGAAATATTATTTCAATTTAAAATAACTGTTTTCTGTGTGAATATATTTTAAAATGTAATTTATTTCTGTGATACAAACCATCATTACTCCAGTCTTCAGTGTCACATGATCCTTTGAGAAATCATTCTAATCTGCTGATTTATTACTAGAGTTATTACACAGAATAGATTAACATTTTAGAAATTTTTATATTTGGTAAAAAAATCTGTTGTTTTTTACTTGTTATTCATCAAAGAATCCTGAGGACAAAAAAAATCACAGGTTCCAAAAAATCTATTTGGCTGCACAACTGTTTCAAACATTGACAACTCTAGTAATAAATCAGCATATTAGAATGATTTCTGAAAGGATCATGTGACACCGAAGACTGGAGTAATTCATTGAGTAATGTAATAAATTACATTTTGAAATATATTCACATAGAAATTAAATTAAATTTAATTTAAATTGAAATAATATTTCACAATATTACTGTTTTTTCAGGATTTTTAATCTAATAAATGCAGCCTTGATGAGCAGAAGAAACATCTTTAAAAACCATTAAATATCTTACTGACCTGTCATTTTTGAACGGTAGTGTATAAATGATTTTTAGTGTGAAACAATTAATCACGATTAATTGCATCCAAAATAAAACTTTTGTTTACATATTATATGTGTATATATATATATATATAAATACATACCCATGCATGTATATTTGAAAAATGTTATGCTTGTATATTCAGTATATATATATATATTTTTTTTTTTTCAAAATATATACTGTGTATTTTTTACATAATAAATATACATAGTACACACTGATATATTATGTAAATAAAAGCCTTTATTTTGGATGCAATTAATCATTTGACAGCTATAATTTTATAAGTTTTTCACAATCTTACTTTTGCATGGGCAGGTTTGACTTTCATGAAATCATTCTTAAGACTAATCTGGCAGCATTTTCATAGCACGCTTTTATTGAATATCTGAATATTTTAGAAAAGGCAGGGGCAGATCATGAAGTGACATTTTGAGTAAGTGAAGTAGTAGGATTGACATTTCAAATGTTAAAAGCTTTATTTCAATGAGAGGAACTGTTCGGTTCATCCCTAATATTCCACCCTTGATAGTGTGTTCCATTATTTCCTGGCATGGAGACCATCCTCTGAGAGTGAAAATATATAATCCAATCTGTTTTTTTCCCCACACCCCCTACACCCCCACCTGGTAGTTTACCACTTTTGTAGACAAACTCTTTCTGACTGGTTGTTCTGAAAATCTGGAGTGCCAAACCGCAATAACCTCGGAGCTCTGCACCAGTTCACTGAGCTGTCACCCCCTGATCCAATCAAAACCAGATTTAAGAAACCGCTCTTATCCTGCACTATATCCTTTCTACCGCCCTTTCTTTCATTCTCAGGCTCTTCTTTTTCCCTGAACGCCTTAGCCTAATTTTTCAAAGGATGTACAGTGGATTTCTACAGTTTCCTCATCAATTATGTCTGAGTTGTATTGCGGCAAACAAGCTGTTTTGATTTCTTTCATCTTTCTTATCCTCTTCATATTAGATGCTTTTTACCAACACTTTGTGAGCCCAAATGATTTGGAAGAAATGCAGGGCAGTTTACTTTTTTAATGCCCTTTAAGTGTTTGAGATCACATAAAATGTTGCCCTAGTCCTAAAGCGAACATAAAATCTGTGGATCCTTTTAGATGTCACGTCGGGTGCGTTCCCAGATGCAACGTCAGTGCAAATCTTTTTATTTCAGAGTCAGTGATGGTTTGGTTAACGCACTGCCTTTGTGTGTAGTTGAGGACATAAAACAATAATTAGTATGTAGCCGAATTCCACTTTGAAGATCAGATAAATAAAAAATGTACTAGGCCATGCAGAGGAAGCATTTGAGTCCGTTTTCAGTGCTTTCATTTAGTATAAATGGTATTTTATGATAGAAATATCAAAATATACATATATGATTATATTAAATTTATATTTTATACTTTTATTTTAAATAAGTATGAATTTAATTGTTTTTATATCTTACCTCTTCCAGTTCTCCTTCAGTGTACTCTTTATTAAATAATTAATTTTAAACAGGTATAAATTAAATTAAGTAGAAAACTAGTTTTAAAAATGTGTTATAATTAAATAAATAAAATATTATAGAATATTTATTTAATAAAGTATTATTTTTATTTGATAATAAAATTATATTTGTATAATTTATTTACATAACATTATATATGTTGATTAGTTTGTATAATAATTTAGATTTATTTTATTTATATATATTATTTTTTTTACAAAACAGGCAAAGTCACTACAAAGTAGTGATTTTTTTTCTTTTTAGATTTTTTATTAAACAGTTCTTTTAAATAATGCACTAAATAAGAGCTTCTAGATGAGATTGGATAAAATTTCCAAATAAAGTCTTTCTTCAAACCTTTATAAAAAAGCGGACTCGACTTTCATGCTTCTTTATGCATTACCACAAGATGTCAGCACAAGTCTGAGACATGAGACAGCTGACTTGTAGTACTGATGCATAATTCTAGTTTCAGTAGAGCAATTTGTACCTCTTTAGTTGGACTCATGAGTTCTAACATTTATTCAGAGTTACAGAGAAATGCTCACGCGTCGCGCTCTACGTGGAAGTGCACATCAATTCTCTCGCTCTCTGTGGGTCTCTGAACCTTGACAGTTCTAGTATTGTCAGTGTGAATTAGACTTGAGATTTATCACTCCTGCCCTGTGTGGCTGTACAGCTCCCGCTCATATTCACTCCCTGGTGTGCAGCCAGCAGTGACTGTTATGTTGTAAAAGCTGCGGGATGTTTGCTCCACCACTGGAGGGCTGAAGCAGCAGAACAGTGGGAGCGCATGCAGTACTGAACAAATTCAATACAACCAACGGTCTGTAAACACTGAGGTATTCATCTCTAAAGCCCGAGAGGCACACAAGTTTGTAAACTTAGCATGGCAGCAGCTGGTATGACCTAGACTGTTTCCTTCTGTTAATGTCAGTGTAGAGTAGGAAACAAATGCCTTGAGGACTTGTCTTCTTCATTATGTTTGTCATCCTTTTTAGTATTCTACTTTGTGTTTGTCTTCTTATTTGTCTTTTTTTTTCTCCTTGTTGTCAAACTTTGCTTCACAGATTCCTTAGTTTAGACTTGCACTGTTTTTAAAATGTTGTATATGTAAGATTAAAATGGGGAATTTGATGACATTGCAACATCTAAAAAGATTTAAATAATGTTTTATATTATATTAAATACTATACTAAAAATACAATGAATAATACTAGTCTTCTGGTTATTAATATTTAGCTCCAACTGGTTAAAATAGGATTATTTATGTCATTCAATTTATTTTACCTACATTTAAATAAACACATTTTGTTGAAAATTAATTTTTTAACTAAATTTGTTTATTTAAATGTAGATAAAATAATTTAATTGCAATCAATTACCTTATTAAAATGAGTAAATTCAGTAAATAATTGTTTAGTGTATGCATTCAATATTTCAATATTCAAATAAAATATAGATAGATAGATATTTGAGTGTGCATATAGTATGGTGCATACGAGAAGTAGTGGAAAGAGCTGTAATTAGTTTCATCCATTTGCTCGGATTTGCCCTAATTAATCATTATGATGCACAGACATGGTTAAACCAAGCACTCTTTAGCAGGGCAGTGTTTGTCCCGGTCTCTATGGTAATCAGGCCGATGGGCAGAGAACATTAGCTAAGTCAACCTGACCTCACAACTGAAACGCATCCTTATAATGATTTGTATTAGTTTGACCTGACATGTAACCTTACGCTGCCTGCTGGCTTTGTGTATTTTATGACATTATAAAATCATGTGTGTGATTAGCCTAATGGTTACATTAACAATTCTCTGCTGTAAATGAGTTGTTGCCGGTCAAAAACATGCATCCTATTCAACAAATTAAGTGTTCTTTGAAGCTATCAGTCCACGTTTAGCCAAGCATAGATTACCAGTGGTTCGTTTATAGTCCATATCCTCTCATGGTGTGACATTCAAAGCATGCTTGTATCAGTATTCTATTAAAAGACGTTTTCCACAAAGAAAATGTCAACCGGAGAATAGCACAAATGTTAATTACTAAACATATAATTAATGAAACATTTATTAAACATTTATTTACCAACAAAATGTGCAATTCAAATTTCTATATGCAAGCCTTTTTTCAGTTTTTGGACTTTCTCGTCCCATGTCATAGGATAGACAGATCAGACACCTCCAAGATTAGAGTGTTAATTTCTCGCTTTTCTGGTTTCTGTCTGCCATTTGAGGTAACATAAGGTAGCAAGGTCACAGAGACCTTAAGTCACGGTGTAATCACTGTTCCTTCTTGCTCTGTTCACATGTTGATGAACTGTATGAAGAGACACAGTGGGTGTCACAAAGTCCTCAGATCTATATTAAGCCATTCGTGTGTCTCCTTAGAGATAAGAATAAAGTTTTGGGAGCACGTTTGTGAATGTATTTAGAGGGAAGTTCTAAACATGAACACTCTCTCATCTGATTCATTGTAACTGCTATTAAAATCACAAACGCAAAATGCCTCAGGCTAAAAATGTAAGTGCTGACGGGATTTTGAAATGCGACAATTAGAAGAAATGTTTCTTGAGAACCATATATTATAATATTAAAATTATTTGTGAAGGAGCATGTGACATGGAAGGCAGGAGTAATGTTTAGCTTTAATTACTAGATTAAATTAATTTTCAAATATATTACATTTACATTTTGGTTATTTAACAGACTTTTTTTAATTGACTATCAAATAAAGACAATAGAAGCAAAACCAACAATAGAGCAACAACATGCAAACTTTTTTAAAGAAGTAGACTGATGGATCAGATAGCATTAGAATATAAATTACTAGAGTTACAGCGTCAAATAAAGATGGAAGCCATGTTTTTCTAGCCATTTCTTGAAGATGGCAAAGCATTTAGCTGCTCGGATTGAGTTGGGCAGGTCATTCCACCAGGCTGAAACAGTTCATTAAAAAGCCTGTGAAAGTTATTTTGTGCCTCTTTGGGATGACATAAGAATGTGTCGTTCATTTGCAGAGTGTAAGCTTCTAGGGCGCACATGGGTCTAAAGTAATTAATTTTGGTAAAGGGGTGCAGAGCCAGCGGTGGTTTTGTATGTGAACATTAATGTCTTGAACTTTCTGCGAGCAGCTATTGGAAGCCAGTGCAAATTAATTAACAGAGGTGTAATATGTGTTCTTTGTGGCTCATTAAAGATTAATCATCCAGTGGCGTTTTGGATTAATTGTAAAAGTTTGACAGAATAGGCTGGAACCAAGAGAGCATTGGAATAGTCAAGTCTGGACAGAACAAGAGCTTGAAAAGGGAGTTGCAAGTTCCAAAAGAAAGGGCCTGATCTTTT